>JADLZL010005703.1:0-196872 GCA_015844335.1 Chrysopogon serrulatus | reverse complement strand
AGAATCAATCAGTGGCTTCTTTGCGGTTCATGCTTCATGTTCATCTCCCCCTAACCTTGGTTTTCTTTATCACCTTAGGGCGAGGGTCATCACCGGCCGCCGCCACCTCCTCCCTCCGATGGTGGTGACCCAACCGGGCACCTTGGACCAGCCGGTCCCACCCTCCGGCTCCTCGAGTTCGTCGAGCTCTTCCCGAGTCCGACAACTCATACAACGCCAACCCTTGGGGTCCGCGGAATCGGAGGGTGAGGACCCTCCGCATATTCACGGTGAGGCGCTGGGTTCCGCAAGGAAAGGGATGAGGCCCGGAACGAGTCAGCCGGGCGACGCCTTCCAAGCAGTTCGCATTGCGCAAGTTTAATGGGAGGATCGGCGCAAGCAGCTCGCGACGCCATCACCGTTCGGCATCCTCACATAGATTTCTTTTCTCTCAATCCTCCTCGTGTCTTGACTTGCTTTTCTTGTTCAAGACTGCCCGCAGAAATGAGCGTCTCAAGGCGCGGCGAGCAACGGGTGGCCGACAAGGTGAACGCCAGGGGGGACTATTGAGGCACGCCCGGATGCTTTGTAGGCGGCCCGGCGTTGATCAGGCCGTCATCCAAGACGTGCACCTTGGCGCATCTCTCGGCCTGGCGGCGATGTCCTCTCGGACCAATGAGGATTATTCCTTCCAAGCCATCGGCTTTGCCGGTGGCCCTCCTCATGAAATTGAGGACATCAATGAGCGCCTGGAGCAGTATGAAGATCATGTTGTCGCCCTTTCTGAGTCTACCAATCCTCAATCTGTCCTGAACAAGTTATTTTAGGAGTAGTTTGTATTAGGATGAACTGATTGTGAATAAATCCTTTTCTGCAATGCATTTTATTCCCTGTGTTGGATGCCGAATAGATCTCTTCCTGAATCAAAATCATTCCGAATGATGTCCTCGAATTGCAATGACGTCATCTTAGCCGAGTAGATCTTAACCTTGCGTAGCAATCGAATTTGACGTGTCATCCAAGATTGTCACCGGCGTTTCACTTTTTCTCTTTTTTCGATAAACCAACCGGTCAGAATCTGAAGTCAATTTCGAGCCACTTGGCTAAACATAGATATTTTTTTACTAGAGCGATATGAACCATATCGGCTATTTTGGTTTCACAATTTTGTGCTAAAGGCGATGTTTCCTCCATCGGCTGTTTGGTTTCAGATTCTTTCTATGAACCAACCTCAACACTAGGGTAGTATTTTTTTAAGATATCTTCCATTGATAGCTCTGGCGAATTCTTCTCCAAACAAAGTCTTCAAAATATATGCATTGCCGGGCACACATCTTTCTACCCGAAAAGGTCCCTCCCAATTCGGAGACCACTTGCCAAATGCTCTATCTTTTGATCCAATCGGCAATATAGTTTTCCAAACCCGGATCACCTTCTCGCGAATTGTTTCATTCTAACTTTCTTATTATAATACTTGGCAACACGTATCTTATTCTTCTCAATATTTTCCAATGCCTTGAGATGAATCAAATGTAAATCCTCTAATTCATCTATCATCAGATTTGTATAATCTTTCTTTTTCAAGTCCTTTTGCAACATAACTCGTCTTGAACCCGATTGCAACTCCCATGGTAAGACAAAGATAATGCCCATAAACCAACTCATAAGGAGATGTTTGAGTTGACCCGTGACAAACCATTCGGTAAGCCCACAACGCTTCATTAAGAACCAAATGCCATCTTTTTGGCTTCTCATCAATCTTCTTTTGAATGATCTTAATCATAATCTTATTTGATGCTTCTACTTGACTATTGGCTTGTGCATAATAAGGAGAAGAATTATACAACTTAATTCCCATGTCTTGAAAAGTCACAAAACTCAAAGAAGTAAACCGAGTCCCTTGATCGGTCGTTATAGTTTGAGGAATTCCAAACCTATAAATTATATGCTCTTTAACTAAACTGATCATATTTTCTCGACGTGACTTTCTTCAACGGAATAGCTTCGACCCACTTGGTAAAATAATCCGTGGCCAAGAGCACAAACTTATGTCCTTTGCTAGAAGGAGGATGAATTTGACCAATTAAATCTATGCCCCATCCTCTAAATGGCCAAGGTTTGATTATTGGGTTCATAGCGGAATCTTTGGAGCCTTTTGAATATTGCCGAACTTTTGACAATCGTGACATCCCTTATAATATTCAAAGCAATCCTCCAAATGGTTGGCCAAAAATAACCCGGTTCTCCTCAATTATCCATTTCATTCGGTAAGCCGACCGATGTGCACCGCATAATCCTTCATGCACCTCATAATCACCTTTAAAGGCCTCTTCTTGACTCAAACATTTAAGCAATACTCCATCTATAGACTTGTAGTATAAGTGATCATCAAGAAGTGCAATTTGAGGGCTTTATACCCGAGCTTTTTGAAACTCTACGTGATGGATTTCTTAGATATTCGATGATTTCGCATCTCCAATCGTCAACCACTTGCTCGGCATTCAAACATCTTCATCTATAGTGAGGACTTCTTGATCTTCACGATATCCGAGGAAGCGATTTGAGCCAACCTATTTGCTTCTTCATTGTGTCCCCTAGGGATATGATGCAAGGTTACTACCAAAGCTTTTCAAAAGTTCCCGGCATTCTTCATAATATTCTCTCAACACACCACTCTTGCATTCATATTGGCCGATTAATTGGTTAATTACTAGCTCGAGAATCCCCAAAGATCTCAACAAAGAACGGCTTTCACTCCTATAAGAAGCCGAAGCCCTCTAAGCAATGCTTCATACTCCGCTTGATTGTTAGTAACATAAAATTCAGTGGGAATAGCATATTCAAAAGTTGCTCCCTGTGGAGAAATTAAGAGAATACCAGCACCACCACCTTTGCAACAGGATGAACCATCGAAGAATAAAGCCCGAGGGGCACAATGCTTGATCATCTCAACGAAAAGATCACGATGTTGTGTAACAAAATCGGCAATAATTTGACCCTTTTTTTGCTTTTGCCGATTCATATCTTAAATCAAACTCCGATAAAGCAAAAATCCACTTGCCAATCCTTCCATTTAAAATTGGCATTGATAGCATATGCTTTATTACATCAAAACTAGAAACTACCACACATTCGGCATTTAACGTAGTGCCGAAATTTGGTACATGAGTAATACACACACAAGCACGGTTTCTCCGTAGCGAATATCTTGTTTTACGGATCCAATAGTTTTCGGCTAAGGTAAGCTATTACTCTCTTTTTCCTTCAAACTCTTGCATGAGGGCCGACCCTATTGTTAGACTATATCGGCCGCCGCGTACAATTTGAAAGGCTTGTCAAGTTGTGGAGGTACCGGCAGACCGTGGTGCCTTCATATATTCTTTGATTTCATCAAAAGCCTCTTGTTGTACGTCACCCCATACAAACTTTTGATCTTTCTTGAGCTTCGAAGTGGAGAGAAAGGCAAGACTCTTTTCGATAGATTGGATATAAACCTTCTTACAAAATTAATTTTGCCAAGCAAAGACTATAACTCTGTGAGATTAGTTGGAGGAACAACCTTGTCTATTGCTTCCATGCTCTTTTTCCAACTTCAATCCCTCCTTTATGGACAAGAAATCCTTAAACTCACCAGCCGATACTCAGAAAGCACATTTATTTGGATTCATTTTCAAACCATGTTTTCTAGTGCATTCGAGTCTTCTTTAAATCGACTAAATGCTCTTCATGGTTTCTAGACTTGACCACCACGTCATCAATATAAATCTCCACAACTTTGCCGATCAACTCATGAAAGATGTAATTCATAGCTCTTTGATAAGTTGCACCGGCATTCTTTTAACCCGAATGTCATGACGATCCATTCAAACAAACCAATATGACCAGGGGCATCAAAGGCTGTCTTTGAAATATCTTCTATTGCCATGAAAATCTGGTTATAACCAAAGATTCCCGTCCATAAAACTAATAATTTCATACCCAACCGCCGCATCTACCGGCAAGTCGGCAACCGGCATTGGGTATCCATCCATCGGAGTAGCTTTATTAAGGTTTCTGAAATCTATGCATACCCTCATCTTTCCATTCTTCTTGTATACAGGGAACTATATTTAAAATCCATTCGCATACCGCATGGCCGAATAAAATTTGCTTCCAACAATCTTTCGATCTCTTTCTTCACATCGGCCAACACCTCCTCTTTATAGATCCTTCGTGGAGGTTGTTTGTAAGGGCGATAACCGGACTTAATAGGTAACCGATGTTCAACAATAGAGCGATCTAATCCGGGCATCTCTCAGATAATCCCGGCAAAACAATCTTTGAATTCCTTTAAAAGGGCTACCAACCGTGTTTTGTACTGGGTTCAAACTTGCACTAATGTACATCGGCCTTGGTTTAGCTTCATCACCAACATTTATTTCTTCTAACTTGTCGGCCGACATAAAACCTCGCCCCAGATTTTCCTTTGTTGCCATCGATTGGATTACCCATTAAAAATTACTATGAGAGCCGATTGCTTGGATCGGGTTTGTTGATCTCTATTGAAAACATTCACGGGACCTTCTTCCCATACTTTGCTTTGGAGAAACAATCAATGCCATCATATTCCCAAAGAAGCAGGCTCCGGCGAACACTTACGGAATCATCGGCGTGCACAACTTCAATGTCATCTCCAACCCACATTGAATAAGAATCGTGCATGGTTGAAGGAATGCAACAATTGGCATGAATCCAGTCCCTTCCCGTAAGTAGGCTGTATGCCCCCTTGCCGTCAATGACAAAGAAGGTAGTGATCAAAGTCTCTTGATCCAATCATCAACTCAACATGTACAGCTCCTCGAGTGTCAGAAGGATTGCCGGCAAAATCCCTGAGAATCATGTCGGTCTTCAACAAATCTTCACTTGTCATTCCAAGCTTCCTGAAGGTGGTGTATGGCATAATGTTGATAGCAGCTCCTCCATCAACAAACATCTTGGTCGAGGTTTGCCGTTGACATATCCTTTCAAATAAAGTGGTTTCAAATGGCGATGTTTGGCCGGGCTTGTCGAACGTTGCCTGTTGTGTCAATACAAGCTGAGCCATCAAATCCTGAAACTCACTTTCATCAAAATCGGAGTATACCTCTTCTTGGATATCTTGACTCTCAGGAGCTATGAATTCCGATGGGAGAAAGAAGGCCATGCATGCATCACCCGACGGGCCATGCTCATCGGGTTTCTTTTAGGGCGCCATACCGGTTTTTCCTCTCAGATCGGCTTGCTCCAGTTCTTTGTTTCTCAAACGCTGAACTCTTCTTTTTCTCGGCTCTTCCTCGGTCCCCGAGGACACCATTGTCCTTTCGCCAAATGTATTCATGAGGATTGTATTCCTTGTGATGAGTCCATCGTCGATCTGCAAACCTCTTTCTTTGCTGATTTTCAAAACTATCTATTTTTACGCTACCGATCGTCCTCGTGAAATTGTATTCCAAGTCTTTCATGGATTGACGCCGGTTGACTCGAGATTGCCCTGCACCAAATACCGATCACTACATTCGGGGGCAATTATTTCTAGCAGGCAACTTCAAGCCTTCATTCCAAAGAATGTTTAAAGAATGAACACCCCCAATGAGATCGCCTCCATTTCCCTTTACGTGCTCTTCTTGCTCTCTGCGATACACTTCTTCTTCATATTTCCTATGCTCTTCTATAAACTTTTGCTCTTCATAATATTCCCTGCCTCTGCTGCCTCTCGCCACTTATTCAAAGAAAAATACGTGATGTAACCCTAGGCTTAGAAGTTTCACCTTTTTGGGTTCGGCTATTCTTGAACCGAACTTTCTCTTTCAGCTCCTCGGTAAATGTAATCTGGCGATTAGGGTCGACAAAGACCGTTCTTCTTTGATCTCGTCGAGGTTAACACCTTCACCTTACCTTTTCCTTTGGGGTCATCTGCGAAAACCATACTTACAGAAAAGAAATCATGTTCCGAGGGAAAGGTTGACCGTCAACCTTCATTTTGCCATCAAACTTCAGATGTCCCTCTTGGATAGCTTTACAATCCGAACCCCGAACACTCGGCAATCATTGATAGAGTGAGAATTAGTGTTATGATAGCCACAATATTTCTTGTCTTTCACTCCTTCGGGGCGCAGCATAGGATGTCCATCTGGCAGTTTGATGCGTCCTACCCTCACTAACAACTCAAAGAGCTTATCTGACTTGGAGACGTCAAAATCATAAGTTCCCTTTTGTTATCTCAACCAACGCTGGCTAACCTGAGTAGGTTCCTTCGCCCAAGTCAATTCAGCTGCAGCTATCTCATCATCATCATCATACTCATCTGCTTCTTCCAGGAAACTTTGATACATTTCACTAGCAATGTTCCCCTTTTGGAAGCGGCTGTCTCTCTTAAACCCATGAGCTTGATTACTCATAGCAGCTAGTCGTTGTGAAAGTTGACCAAGGTCATCAAATTCCATGCCGAACAGCTTCTCTCTGACATTCGGCCGCATGCTCGCTATCGCCATCCCGAGCAACCGATCATCCGGTAAGTTCAATGAATAACAAAGGTTCTTGGTCTCTCTAAAT
Source organism: Chrysopogon serrulatus (assembly GCA_015844335.1). Taxonomy (NCBI): domain Eukaryota; kingdom Viridiplantae; phylum Streptophyta; class Magnoliopsida; order Poales; family Poaceae; genus Chrysopogon; species Chrysopogon serrulatus. The sequence goes on along the minus strand of JADLZL010005703.1, from coordinate 190,323 downwards.
CTGCGAAGATACTCTTGCGGTGTTTCATTAGCTCTCTGTCTCAGACTCATGAGGTCGACTAGCTTCTTTTCATTAGTACCCGTGAAGAAATATGCATGAAACTTTTGTTCCAGTTCTGCCCACGTACCAATGGAATGGGCTGGCAATGAGGTAAATCATGAGAAAGCTGGCCCTGTGAGGGACAAGGGAAAATACCGAATCCTCCAAGCTTCATCCGTGGATGCTTCCCCAAGTTGCATCAAGTACCGACCGATATGTTCCACGGTGCTAGTATCATCTTGACCAAAAAACTTAGTCAAGTCCGTCGGAGGTTTCACCCTCGGAGGAAGTGCGACTCTATTGTACCATTCTGGATAAGGAGACTTGTATGAGTAGGATTGATTCTTTGGCTTTAGGCCGAACTGATGCTGCATCATATCAGCCATCCTATGCATGATGATATCAACATCCGACTTCGGGGTTCCACGTGCTTGTCTTCCAGAAGGTATTCCTGATGCGCTCTTGTATCCTGGATTCGGCAAAGCATCTAGAGCAGTGTAATCAGTAAATTCTTGGTATCCATCTCCATACATGTTTCTCTGCAGTCTGTTCGATGCTGGAGATACCTTGAAAGCTGACTGTGGTACATCTTCTGTTGTACCAAATGTTACCTGACCATAAGTAGGAGGTTGCTGTTTTTTATTAGGGATTGGTCCATCTTTGTTTGAACCAGATGCTCCTTCACCTCCCTCAGGCTTTTCTTGGTACTTTGGTGGATTGAAAAGCGTTGGTCCACGAATTGGGCCTGCATTCTCCTCAAAATACTTATCAGCCGTTGGGCCGAAGGTACTAACCATGATCGCATCTAAAAGTGTTCAAGAAGGCCGTGTTATGATTTGTAATAGTTTCTCCCAAAGCTTTGTGAACCAACTCCGACACCTTTTGAGCTTCTTCTTCTTGATGTAATCGACCGATGCGGAAGAAGAACCCTTGGCAACGATTGCTTTTGGATGATCTTATTGCTCTTGTTCTTGGAGAAAGACATCAAACATTTCTGCTGAAACCGATTACATGCTTGTTGCACCAACTCTCTTACATCTTCAGGCAGTTCATCCAAAGTCACATCCGAACGTGATTGTTGCTGATTTCGCACATCTTGAGCAACGTGGTCCCCACCGAGCGTGCCAAAAAGTGTGTTGACACGAAACGTGACTCTCCGTACCTCACACACACGCCAAGCCGAAAAAGCGTGGCTTCAATCGGACAAACGCACGGTCCGGAGATCCGGAAGCGTGCCGGTCGGTTTGACCTGGCCCCACAAGGGACAAAAGATTGTTAAATATAAAATCGAACGCGTCTTGGATGAGACCGCATAGCCTCCGTATATACGGCCCCCCAAGCCACTTACGACGACATACAACTATAGAAGCCGTCTGCCAATTATGCATATGATTCATTTGGCTAATACGAAGACAAAACACGTAAAGCATTGATTGCCGAATACGCATTCATGAGAAGACATGTTTGAACAAGTGAAAATTAACTACAAGTTGAAGCATAACCAAGCTCGGCAATTCAGCCAACTCGGGGTCCATGAAGAAGGAACTAACAAACTATCACGAGTAAATCCATCAAGAACTTGCATCTGCCGCACGACACTCAATCCTATCAAGATCTAAACGTTTCTAACGTGCAAGAACCCGCAACATGTAACAATCTAGATTGATCTAATTCGCCACTTGAGCATATGATCTATTTATCATGATAATAAAAGAATAAGAACGTTACAGAGCGAATAGATCTATAAAAGTGTAGAGCCGAAACTAATCAATCTAGATCGGGCAAAAAAGTGTTACAAATAATTGAAAGCATTAAACACATGCAACACGTGGTAACTTAATGGATCTACTAGATCTTGCCAAATCTAATAGAGCCGATAACTAATCCTTGCTTCGCTAAGCTATCAAGCGGACGCCTGCCGCACGGCCATCTAGTCGAGATAAACAAAGCATAAACAAAGACTCTGATAAATATCTTGCCTCGCTAAGCTATCAAGCGGACGCCTGCCGCACGGCCATCTAGTCGAGATAAACAAAGCATAAGCAAAGACTTCCTGATCATCAAGCAGACGCCTGCCGCACGGCCATCCAGTCGAGACGAACAAGACTACATGCATCAACATCTAAATCTATCGCATGATACTAGACATGATAGCAAGGTTGCCGGAACTTACGGAGGTCGACGGATCGATGGCTCCTCTCGAAGAACTCGACGACACGACGAAAGGACTCGAAACTTGGCACGGGCCGGTTGTGTTGATTTGATTGTGAATATCCTTTACAATGGTCGAGGGTCTATATTTATACCCTGGACATAACATGAATCCTAAGAGACTACGATTTACACAATATATTAAAGGTAACGCGAAAGTATGGCGATTCTCTTGCAATGGTCTTCCTCGGAGTCCTTGACCATTACGTTCTTCGCCTTCGATTCGGCTTCTTACTTGCCACCTTTTACTTCCCGAACGGAGCCACCGCCTTCAAAGATAGCCGACTGCACGAATGTTTGCCGAATCGCCTAGAGTTAGCCGACCGAACGGATGCTTACCAAACTGCCCAGAGCTAGTCGAATGGATGCTTGCCGAATGCTCCTGAATACTTGCTTCTGCCACGCATCTTGGTCCACCTGTCATCTTCTCGGCCTTTACCAAAATCCAGTGTTAACAACCACGATTAATAAGATGGATTCTTTTGCTGCAAGAATTTGATTTGGAAATTAAAGATAGGAAAGGAATAGAAAACCCTGTAGCTGATCATTTGTCTAAGATGTATTTTAAAGAACCCCAGAAACTACCTATTAATGACCCATTAAGAGATGACATGCCGTTTAAAGTGATCAAGACAGATCCTTGGTACGCGAATATTGTCAACTTTATGGTTGCGGGTTACGCACCACCGGAGAGAATAAGAAAAGACTCATTTATGAAAGTCGTCTCCACATATGGGATCCACCATACCTCTTTCGGGTATGCGCTGATGGATTACTCGAGAAGATGTGTACCAGTGGAGGAAGGCATGCGGATCATTCGTAAATATCACTCATCACCATATGGAGGTCATTATGGGGTATTCCGCACTCATGCAAAAAATCCGGGCGAGTGGATTCTTTTGGCCAACCATGTATGAAGACACCAAAGATTTCATCCAAAGATGTGGAGCGTGTCGAGGCATGGGAATATCAATGCAAGAGATGCTATGCCACTCACCAACAACCTTCGATAGAGCTATTTGATGTCCGGGGAATTGATTATATGGGACCCTTTGTGAAGTCAAAGAATTATGAGTACATTTTGGTGGCAGTTGACTATGCATCCAAGTGGGTAGAAGCTATGCCATGCAAGAATGCTAACTCAAAACACTCAAAGAAGATGTTTGAAGAAGTTATATTTCTAAGGTTTGGAACACCTAGAATGGTTATAAGTGATGGAGGAACACATTTCACTGATAAGAAGTTTCACTTATACCTACAAGCTCATGGAATACGACACAACGTCGCTACTCCATATCATCCTCAGACAAGTGGCCAGGCAGAAACATCCAATAAACAAATCAAGAATATTCTCTAGAAAACAAAGTGAATGAAATGGGAACTTTATGGAAGGATCGACACCGATGCACTATGGGCATACCGGACAGCTTATAAAACACCTTTGGGTATGTCACCATATCAATTGGTATATGGCAAGACTTGCCACTTACCAGTTGAATTAGAACATAAAGCTCACTGGGCTATCAAAAGATGGAACATGGACCTAGAAGCTGCTGGAGAGAAAAGAAAGATGCAATTATCAGAATTAGAAGAATAGAGAGAAAAGGCCTATCACAATTCGAAGATCTACAAAGAACGGACGAAGAAATGACATGATAAGAGGATCAAGAAGAAGGAGTTTGCACCAGGAGATAAGGTATTACTTTTTAATTCTAGGTTCAAATTATTCGGGCTTGGAAAATTAAGGAGCAAATGGGAAGGACCTTTCACCGTTGTAAATTCATCACCACATGGAGCAATAACTCTACAATCAAACGAAGGTACGTTATTCAAGGTAAATGGATACCGACTTAAACTTTATTTAGAGCCATTTGATTCAGGAGTAGTGGATGAAATCGAATTCATCCAATTACCAACTTATTAAGTTCTATTTTATTCTGGTACGAATTTTTATCCGAAAACACATCTAACAGAAACATAGGAGGAGTCCGGCACACCTGCGGGAAGGGCACCCGAGGTGGGCCCCCTGGTGGGGCGGTCGGTCGGCGCCCCTATGGGGCCGGTCGGCGCCCCCTCGCGCCCTCTCGTCCCGACTCTCGTCCCCTATCCTTCTACACTCTTCCTACGTGTTGGTATTTTTAACATCACTTCAAGTTAAGTTGTCATCCCTAACATGATGCCAAAAACCAAGGATAAAAATAATCTACACGCAATGACTCTAAATAGAATATATCCGCAAGCGCACAGATAATTCTCCCGTTGTAGCATTTCACCCAGAGAAAGTATTCCGAGTATCGTTGATTTATTTTATGCCAAAAGGATAAAGCAGCATTCTACTTAATAGGAGTGGGTAACTATTGAGGAATTAGAGTAATAAACCCTATCATAACCTAATACACCAATGCCTTAGCAATAACTAGTCAACAAAGAATTTATAAATGATAAATGAGTAATTAAGATAAATGGTACTCCGAGCTAGAATATAAAGACTCTCTAATGTAGTAAAGCAATTTAGGGATTCAGTTAGAAATAAGGAAACATATGTAATTACTAATATAAAGTCTACAGCCTACGCCATGCTACATGTTTTCATCTATAGTGCAATAAATTCAGAAGACATCATAAGGAGCATCAACTAATGAGGATATTAAGACACAACGGTCACCTCCTTCGCGACCATGCTCGGCTAGTCCTACGTACGGGGGGTGGACTACAGAGGAACCAACGCAGCTGTCACCTACGCGGACTACCACACGACCCGGCACATCAGGGTGCCTCCGTAGGTACACAATGTATCTAGACACCACGTCTACATAATGCGCACCACCTGACCCATTCGAGTATTGAATCAGGCACTTTACGATCATATAACAATAATCATCATAAACTACATCTATATCAAATGTGCAACTAGAATAAACTAAGAACTGAATAAGTAGCAATATATTAAAGTAGAGCAAAGTCATAATGAAATACAAGATAAAATTATCAAATTCTAGAAGACAGATCTGAATCCCGAGCGGAGCGCCCGATCTCTACTTGAATCTTGCTAGACGACTAAACTAAGAACTTGAAGAACTAGAGCTCTACTTCTAATCTCCGAAACCCTAACTTCGACTACTCTTGACGAATGAAGCAGGAGGAATGAATTGGTGTGTTAAGGGGGGTCTACCCTCCTTTTATAGCCCTATGGAGTGCACGCGCCGTAGGATCAAACCGACGTAGCCAACGGTGGAGATGAAAACCCTAGGCGGCAGGAGAAGCTTCTGGAAGAGGGGCGCCGTCAAGAAACCCTAGGGCGCCGACCGGCCCCATGGTGGGGCCGGCCGGCCCCACCGGTGGCGGCCGCGGGCCCCGCTTCTTCGGTGTCTTCGAGTCTTCCCGAACCATCTCGGTGATGTAGTTGCGTCGCGGTTAAGTTTCGTGGTAAATTTACATTAAAATCCTTCTTTTAGCTTTTTCTAGAAAATCCCCTGGAAATCTCACAAATCAACAAAACTCATGGAATTTGTCAGATATAACCTCTGTTAGTCTACTATTACCTTTTCAAGAGCCATTGTTGACGGTATAAAATTTAGACTTAGTGACCGTCAATAATTACCCCCAAGCTAAGTCTTTGCTAGTCCCTTAGCAAAGTTGACTTGAAATAATACTTCCAGGGTATCTCATATTATATCAACAAATACTTTAGCATTGAAAAAATCCTTCTCCAAATCATAATTCATTAATCTATCTTTCAAACTTATCCTTATACCTTTTGACTATGGGGCTTATCAAACTTTTAATTAAATATTGGGTGATTGAAAGATAGAATAATCAAGCAAGCACTGCATATATTTCATTCTTTGCTTAAGCACTACTCCAAGAGGTTTTCTTTTGAGCTTGTATAGGTTATTATCTTGGAAACCATGAGAGTTTACTAATAAGATGGGAGTGGACTACTCAAGCTATACATCATGATTGAATGTGCTAGTGATTAAAACTTTATTTCCAGCTCTTATGCAACATTCTCTCTTCTTTGTCTTTTCTCGAGAAGTGTGGGCTATCTCCCAAATACTTTTGTACCCATTTTTCTCTCTCAAAGCGAGTGTCTTTGCACCCATTGTTTTACTCTCTTTCTTTTGATTTGGCTCATACCTTTTTGATATGGCATCTTTTGGACTCATACTTCTTTGGTATGGCATCTTTTAATTGCTATAACCCACACTCTCTTTTAGACTTCTAAGAGAGAATTGTTAGAGAGCAAAACTCTTGTGTGTGTGGATTCAATCATGAATACATAACAGAGTAATCTACTCAAATCATATTAGTAGGATAAATTACCAGATTGATTAATTAATTCTTTACAAAATATCTGGAGCTTAGCTATCACTTAGAATGAAACATATACTAGCTCAAACTTTTTTATATCATATCTGTCAATTACTTAGACAGAATCACAAGTTTTATGCTACCCACAGATATCAGGTTTCAGAATAAATTCTCAGGATAGATAAACTTCCTATAATTCAAAGACAGATTTTAATTTCGATGCTAAGTAATTGCAGATTTTTAGTTGCTCTCTCTTTCTCTTTTTTTTTTTGAATAAGTAGTACAGAATTTAAAGACAAATTCTAACTATTCTAATGACAGAATTTAAATACCGAAAAGTAGATATAGTTAAATACTAAAAGGTAAAGTATATACAGAGGTGGATGATGCTCACCTCGCGGGGGGGCTCTCCCCCAAGCTGCATGTTGCCGTACTCAATGATGTGGTGGAGGCGGTGGTGGATACCCCAACTGATCTACCAGGTACTCCAACCCCGTGCGGATCGCTGCCGTCCATGCCAGAATCGCTTAAACTGCTGGTATGCCCGATGCTACCACTGTGTCTGCTGATGAAGCCTGTTGTCAACCTGGTGTTGCCACTGCTCATGCTGGTGCAAGGTGTCGTTCATCGCTTGTTGCCCCCGCCAAGGTTAGTGAGCATAGACATAGCGGAGAAATCATTAATAGAAGTGCTAAAATGCTTTGCTTTCGGGGAGGCGGCATGTAATTATTTGATGGTGGCGCATGGTACGGATACGGTCCACCGTGGTGTACTCCGTGTTCCGCGCCAAGCAGAGAATGATGCACGGCCTCTCTGAAAATCTTGTCCATAATCTTCGTGGCTCTCGTGTGTGGAATGTTCCCCAACCTTGTAGATGTGGGCGACTTGCCTTGATGATAAGTGGGTTGATCCTCCCAACCCGAGTGGGTGGACCACGGTGATGTGGCTCATGATATGCACCCGGTTCATCAAAGTTAGTGTAATGGACATGAGCTGGTCCCGATGGTGTCTTTGTCAGTCCCCCCAGTACACCGCCCCGGTACTCTGCCGATGCGTCTTGATGGACACCGTCAATATTAGCGGTCTCGGAAAAATAAAACGTCAAACGAATAAATCCCCAAATCCCTCAAGTAGGGCAGCTCGTACTCATTTGGATAATTTTTATAGATCATGATTATCTTATTATTTCGGGCGTTTTACCATGTGAGCACGAAAGAAAAAAGTCATATCCAATAACTCTTCGGGCACCAAGAATAAAAGTGAGTGTAGCATTGGACAATAAATCTAATCCTCGTAGCTAGGCGTGTAATCCAAGATGTGAATGAAATGCTGCACTTTCTCATAGGAGGTACGGTTTTCCAAAGAGCTCAACATTAATTTTACAGGGGATGCTTTTCTCTTTTTTAATCATGATATATAGTAAATGTAGCTCATCTTGTCTAATAGTGTTTAATTCCTCTCTAGGGAAGAAAGTAAAAGCTAGCCATTTAAGCATGAATCTCGGTGTAGGGTTATGGACTTCCTCGGTGGTATATTTTTGTTTTGCGCTCGGTTTCTTAGCAAAGATACCCTCCCAAAAATCATCTTTATTAAAATCTCCAAGAACATCAGCTATATTTACTACACATTGCTCGAAAAATCCTAGTGCTAAACTGAAATTTTTCCATGTGAGAGAAAAAGGTTTGTTGAACATCCTAAACCGAACATAATCATCATCAAAGTCTAGGGAGCTAATAAATTCTATGGTGAGTAACTTGCTACCCCTGCTCAGTTGATTTCCCATGCCTCTTCCCATCCAATCATTCTAAAAATAAGCTCAAATTCAGAATCCATTCCGGTTTCAACGAGCAAATTGTCATCAAATGTTGGAGTATGAGTGAACTCTTTTGTCTTTACCACATTGAATATTTCTATTTGAGGTCTAAGTGGTAATAGAATTTGATTAAGATTTGTTAGTTCATACCTCTCTTCCTGTGGGGGAAGAGGATGATGATTGATGTTGCTCGGGAGGTGATGGAGGGTCAACGTCCATTCCGGAGCCGGCAAATGAAGGTGCTTGAGATGACGAACGGCTTCGGTGCTTTGCGGAATGAGAGTGTCCTCTTGATGCTCCCCGAGTGCACCTCCAAATCTTTTGACTCATCTTGCCGTAGAGAATGAAGAACACGAAGAACACGGCAAGAATAACAAGAACACGAAGAACACAAAAGTGATTAGGATTAGCAAATCAAAGAGGAAGGGAAGAGAGAAAATCCTTGTGATAATCTTGCAAATTGATTCTCTTCTTTTTTTTTCTTTTTCTTGCTAATTAATGAGTGATTTGGAAGAATGGAGTGTCGAAGTTGCGATTGGGTCGTGGGAGCAGAGCTCTGGACTTGGAGTGAATGAGTGAGGGGGTGTGACAAGTTGGAGGCAGAGAGGTAGTAGTAGGGTGCCGGCCGGCGTGGTGGTGGGGCCGGCCCCACCCCACCCTTTCGGTGCTCTCATTTCTCCGGTGTCCTTTTTGGTATGTATGTAATCAATCCCCTACTCCCTAGGTACTCCTTTCGGTGACAGATATGGATGGAGGTGAGTGCATGTGAATGAGTGTGATAATTGAAATTTTTGGATGTGGTGAATAATTGGTGGGTGTGAGGTGATGTGAGGTGATGTATGTGGGCCCCACATGTCTTCCGTATTTATACCGTATAATGACACTAGAATGAAAAACTAAATTACTTTTAGGAATCTGCGAAAAATTAGAATTCTAATGATAGTATTTTTATAATTTTCTACTACCACGGTAAAGTTTACTGACGGGGGTTTTACACTCTGTCAGTTATGATTTCATGGGGTTTAGATTTTTTTATATGACATGCATATTTTTATTATTTATTTATTTTTTTTAACAATGCGATTGGTAGGAAAAATAAATATATTATTTATTATGAGAAATTAAATTACTGATAACTACCGAGTTACCTCCCGGCGAAGGTTCGGGGTTTTTAGAGTCCACCGACTTGGACTTCTTTAATCGAATTAATCTCTGTGGTTGATCTCCGCGGTCAGAGATGTTGTTGCACCTTGCCCTCCTTGATCCTTCAAAGTCTTGCATTGCTCGGGTCTTGGTCTGAATGTGAATCGCTCTTCTTGCCCGTTAATGGTGAATATAATTTCTCCAGCTCCAACGTTGATGGTCGCATTTGCGGTGTTTAGGAATGGTCGCCCAAGGATAAGAGGTATCTTCCTCTCTTCCTGCATGTCAAGTACCACGAAATCTACATGAACAAAAAAGTCACGGACTTTTATCGGAATATTTTCTGCTATTCCTGCAGGGTAGCGGACTGATTGGTCAGCTAGTTGCAAGCACATGGTTGTTGGAGTGAGTGGGGCATAGTTGAGTTTATCGAAGACCGTTTTGGGCATGACGCTGACGCTTGCTCCAAGATCACACGAGGCGTTCTCGAATATCTGGTTGCCTATAGAGCAATCAATAGTGGGACATCCTGGATCCTTCTTCTGACGGAGAAGAATGTAGGATTGCCTCACTTTACGCTTCTTCTCGTTAGCTTGATGACTTCGGTAGAGGGTAGTGGTCTCTTGTTGTTGAGGATGGATCGAAGGTATTTTGCATATGTGGGTACCTGTATAGCATCTAACAACGGAATGTTGATATATAATTTTTGTATAATCTCTACAAACTTACTGAACCGATCATCAGTGGAGATACTCCTCCTCCTTTGTGGGAACGATAGGATAGTGGTATCTTCGAAGTCTTGCGTTAATTCGGGCTCTTGCAGATCATTTGTTGGTAGGGGTGCTTCTTCTTTTTTCTCTAGTATTCTTTTCACCTCCTTGTCTATCTCACACCGTAAGTGAAGGTCTACGTGCCCCTTCTCGGGTAAGGTGGATCACGTGTAACCTTACCTCCTCTAGTAGATATTCCTTTAATCTGTTCATGGTTAGTGGCAGACAGGGTAGAAGCTAAATGTGTAATTTGTGATTCTATCTTTTTATTAAATATTATTTGCTCTTTAACTGCTAGAGAAAAATTATCTAATTTTGAATTAATTCCTTCTAACATTTCATCATTAAAAGCAAGCTTCTTAAAAATACTCTCATTGATTCTAGCTTGTTCTAATATTAATTCTCTCAAGGGTGGTTGTCTTTGATTTGAAGAATTATAGTTACCTTGGTACTTACCTTGTCTTGTTGCCTAAGGTTGACTCCATCCTTGCTTCTTGATGATTGCACTAATATCTTCTTCATATTGATCTTTGAATATATCTTGAATTGCCTGACGATCTCTTTTGTAATTAGCCCTCAATAATACATCCGTTTTGGTTGATATTGCACACAACTCCTCTGGAACTTCCTCACTTTCATGGCATGTCCGGGTGTTGAATGTCCAATTCTGATTTTCTCGCCATCCTTACCATAATTGCTTCAGCTCTTCCAGGGGGTGAGTGACATAAATGATCCTTCAGCGGTGGCGTCCAATTGCTCACATGATCTTTGGGTTAGTCCATGATATAATATTTGCATGAGCAACCACTTCTCCATTCCATGATGCGGGCAATCTGATATGTATCCTTGAAAACGTTCCCAAGCTTCGGAATAGGTTCACCTTTCTGGCGACGGAATTCTGAAATCTTCCCTCTTAAGGTATTCGCTCGGCCTATTGGGAAAAACTTCTCTAGGAAAGCTTTTTAACATTCTCCCCATGTCTTGACTTGATCTTTACTCGATAAAACCACTTGCTTCGCTCTTCCTTCTAATGAGAAAGGAAATAAACGAAGTAGCACGACATCTTGAGGAATGCCTTGAATGCCAATGGTGTTGCCAATCTCCAGAAAATTCTACAGATGAGCAATAGCATCTTCATCCTTCTTTCCACTAAATATGATAACTTGCACCATTTTGATGAGGCTTGGCTTGATCTCATAATCATGTTCTCCAATGTCAAAGGTGTCGAGAGTTGGACCTACGCGAATGTTCTCGGTGCTTGGAGCAGAATTTCACGTAGAGTCTTCTCACCATTGCTTCTCGAAATGATGTAAGACCCTTCTTCCTATGGTTGTTCCCGATAAGAGTTAAAATTCTACAACCAATCCTGCACTTACCCTATAAGATTTTCTAAATAAAATATGGGTAAGTCTGCTAAAAGCAAAAAGGTTATGATTTAGATATAATTTTATTATTTTGTATTTTCCATAAAGGTTTACTCATAAAATTCTAGATATGTATATCCTGGCCAATCAATAATCCTTATAAAATATCCTAATAAATAGAATTGCCATCCCCGAAACGGCGCCGAAAATGCTTGTTGGTATTTTTAACATCACTTCAAGTTAAGTTGTCATCCCTAACATAATGCCAAAAATCAAGGATAAAAATAATCTACACGCAATGACTCTAAATAGAATATATCCGCAAGCGCCGCGAGATAATTCTCCCGTTGTAGCATTTCACCCGGAGAAAGTATTTCGAGTATCGTTGATTTATTTTATGCCAAAAGGATAAAGCAAAGATTCTACTTAATAGGAGTGGGTAACTATTGAGGAATTAGAGTAATAAACCCTATCATAACCTAATACACCAATGCCTTAGCAATAACTAGTCAACAGTAACGATAAATGATAAATGAGTAATTAAGATAAATGGTACTCCGTAGCTAGAATATAAAGACTCTCTAATGTAGTAAAGCAATTTAGGGATTCAGTTAGAAATAAGGAAACCTATGTAATTACTAATATAAAGTCTACACCTACGCCATGCTACATATTTTCATCTATAGTGCAATAAATTCAGAAGACATCATAAGGAGCATCAACTAATGAGGATATTAAGACACAACGGTCACCTCCTTCGCGACCATGCTCGGCTAGTCCTACGCGGGGGGGTGGACTACGAGGAACCAACGCAGCTGTCACCTACACGGACTACCACACGACCCGGCACATCAGGGTGCCTCCGTAGGTACACAATATATCTAGACACCACGTCTACATAATGCGCACCACCTGACCCACTCGAGTATTGAATCAGGCACTTTACGATCATATAACAATAATCATCATAAACTACATCTATATCAAATGTGCAAACTAGAATAAACTAAGAACTGAATAAGTAGCAATATATTAAAGTAGAGCAAAGTCATAATGAAATACAAGATAAAATTACCAAATTCTAGAAGACAGATCCGGAATCCCGAGCGGGCGCCCGATCTCTACTTGAATCTTGCTAGACGACTAAACTAAGAACTTGAAGAACTAGAGCTCTACTTCTAATCTCGGAAACCCTAACTTCCGACTACTCTTGACGAATGAAGCAGAGGAATGAATTGGTGTGTTAAGGGGGGTCTACCCCTCCTTTTATAGCCCTATGGAGTGCACGCGCCGTAGGATCAAACCGACGTAGCCAACGGTGGAGATGAAAACCCTAGGCGGCGGAGAAGCTTCTGGAAGAGGGGGCGCCGTCGAACCCTAGGGCGCCGATCGCCCCATGGTGGGGCCGGTCGGCCCCACCTGGTGGCGGCTGGGGCCCCGCTTCTTCGGGTGTCTTACGAGTCTTCTGAACCATCCGGTGATGTAGTTGCGTCGCGGTTAAGTTTAAGTGGTAAATTTACATTAAAATCCTTCTTTTAGCTTTTTCCTCGAAAATCCCAAAATCTCACAAATCAACAAAACTCGTGGAATTTGTCGATATAACCTCTATTAGTCTACTATTACCTTTTCAAGAGCCATTGTTGACGCTATAAAATTTAGACTTAGTGACCGTCAACACTACGTATATTCGCGTATTATTCACGCACAATCGGATAATCTTTAAATGCGAATCCCGTAGAACCTAGGTTTTATCCTCATCCTGTTTCCTAAAAACCCATATAAATACGTACCTAGACCTCCCCAATTGTATTCCATAACCAGCCACCTCTCTCTTCCAAAAGAGCTCTCCAATCTAGATCTATTAGCAATGGCGAACAAGACGATCGTCTCCTACGGCGCGGACTTCGACAACATCCCCAGCGATGATTCGAAAGCCCTCGTCCTCGCGTAACCGAAGCCTCTCGCCGTCGTGCCGTGCCGAAGCAAGTTGCAACGATCCCCCAGCGCCATGAGCAAGTCTACTACGTGCAAGATTCATCTGCTCTTCCTCCACCACCTGCAAGACTGCTGCTTGAAGGAGGTGCTAAAGAAAAGCAGATTGCTATCCCCAAGGGTACCCAGCTCCTTGCACCTAGAGCTAATGAGCGACTCGTGGCAGTCAAGACCGACAAGAAGGGCAAGCTGATATGCGCTAAGTACACCAATGCTGCTCGTCCTTCTGTTCAAGGAATTCGTGCAAACCCTGATGAAGTATGCTACACCGAGCCCATCACACCTAAGCCCAAGCCTAAGAGAAAGAGAGCAGCATCAGCATTAGCACTGGAAAAAGTTCCCAAGCAGCCAGCACCAACTCTACGCACTCTCAATGAGAAGCTTGAAGGCCTCTCCAACCTTGTCAAGGAGATGGAAACATCTAACAAGCTGAGGGACAAGCTCATAGATGACGTAGAAAAGAAGGTTGAGGTTAATCTCAAGTTAATCCGCAGCCTCAAGCGCGACAAAGAAAAACTTAAAGAAGAGGTTGCAGCCCTCAAAGCTATAATTCAGGGCCTCAATAATGAAGGACAGCATTAGTTGCCTAGTTACCCAATAAGGCACACTTCCGCTAGTTCGATTAGTTAATAGAGTCAGTCAAGTCATTTTCTTAGGACAAAGCCTAATGAGTTAGGGCAGTCGTTAGCTCAGTCATTAAAGCGTCTGTTGAATTATTTTATACCACCACCATAAATGAATAAAGTGCCTTATTTTATATTAATGTTTGTTATCTACTCTACTCTCTATTTTTAGAATATTTTGTCTCCACATATTGCGCAGAAAGTATGAAGAAAAACAAGTGTGGGGAAGCACAATTAATCACGAAGCGAAAATACGATCGGAAAAAAAGCAATTGGCGTAATTGAGCGACATCGACCCAACACCTCGCAGCGAAGCGACCTGCAGACCCCTAAGGTGGGACCGGTCGGCGCCCGGTGGAGCCGGCGGCGCCCTCCTCCCACCTCTCGCTCCCTCGTTTCGGTCACGGTCGGGGTTCGACTTAGTTACAATTCAAATGCATATTTTATACTCTGAATTTCGATACAAATTTCAATTCTTCATATTAATTGCTTCAAGAAATAATAAACCCATTCAATCCATGACCTGAGAAGAATAAATTATATGACACCCTTCTAGAGTCATGATTATTATGAAATTTATAAGTGTTTCATGATTGTCTAAGTTATTGTAGGAAGTAAGATAGCAAAGATAATGATTATTCAATTTCGATAATTTGTCTTTGGAGATTTTATTTCAAAAATTTAAAAACACTTAGCTTCACTCCTCTTTGTAATGGAACTTAATAATAATTATAATAATCCACTTCAATAGCTTTGGTCGAGAGGTTTATCATATTCCCAATCATAAAATAAAAATTAAATAAAAATAAAATTCACTTTCTTGAGCAATATTATGAAGGAGGCATGAGCTATTTAAAAAGATTCCGAGGAAATAAAAAGGGACAAGTGTCCAAAACCTCAAAAAAGATAGATCACGAGGAAATAAAAAAGGGACAAGTGTCCGAACTCGATTTAAGAAGGAAAGAAATATGAGCATGTGCTCAAGAAAAAAAAGGCTCATGGTTCCTCCATAATATGCCAAGAAGTGAGAATTTTTTCCCCGACCTAAGGAATATGATATCTCTCTCCCTCGCTATAAAAATATCCAATTTATGTCACTACCACTTTGGTGCCACTACAAATGAGAGGATCGAAGCTATGTTTTTGCAAAATAGATCTCCACTCCAAAAGACACAATTAAAGAAAGAGTAATCAATCTTAAACTCTCTTACTCCGCAATCACTTGAGGATTCATGATAGATACTTTAAAATTTTCACAATGCATGATAACTAGACTAGTGCTATATAATTTAAGTTCCAAGTTAAGCATTGAATGTGTACCCGTTTTGCCAAAACCAACCTTTTTCTCGGGGCGAGCAAAAGCCTAAGTGTGGGGGTAATTGTTGACACCTGTTATCGCCCAAAATTTATTAGCAATTACCACTCCCAGAGACATGAATATATGATAAGAATAGGGTTACCACCGACAATTTCCACTAGTTTTGGTGATTTGTGCATTTTTCGGGAATTTTCCGAAAAAGCCTAAAAGAGGGATTTAAGTGTTAATTTACCACGAAACTTGATCGCGACGCAAGCACATCGCCCGGAGGGTTCGAGAATACTCGAGAAGACACCCGAAGCAACAGGGGGCCAGCCGCCAAGTGGGGCGCCGGCCCCACCTGCGCCGGGCGGCCCCTAGGGTTAGGGTTTGCCGCCCCCTTCCGAACCTTCCTCCACCGCCTCCGAGGAGTCATCCTGGCCGCTTGCTACGTCGGTTTGATCCAACGACGCGTATCAATCCCAGGGCTATAAAAGGAGGGCCATACCCCCCGGAGGAGGCCGGATCAAGAGATGAAGAATCGAGCTTTAGATAGAGATCCACTAGATCTAGGCTAGCAATCAAGATAGAGATTAGAGAGATAGAGTAGAAGAGTAGAGATTCGGAGGAGCCCCTACCCGTCGGAGGATCCTCGGGGAGCTGTATTCGTCTGGATTCGGCTCCCTCCCGGAGCTGCATTCCGAGGTACTTTTGTATTTACCATTCTGATTCAAGTAAGCGATTGTTTATATTCGTTCTTTGGTTTGCAACTCATATTACATTGAGTACTTTGATTTGGGTAGCTCCTAGGTCGAGTAGTATTCGTAGCGTAGACGTGGTGTCCGGGTTATGATTGCTTGTGAATGTCCCCCCGATCATTGGGATAGTGGTAGCTCGCGTAGGTGACTTTATAGCTACGTTGAATCCTCCGTAGTCCACTTCCCGTTGATAGGACTGATAGGCTTATAGGTGTCCGGTAGGTAGATTACTCTGTTTCTTCTCCTATTCAGGTCACTTGTCCGATAAGACGATATTATACAAAGTTTACCGGTAATTAGAACTAGAGTACATTAGCTATTTTCTCATTCTCAATAGTTTTCTAGATTGTTTGTACCCCCTTAGACTAAGAGTATTAGGCTGGGTCATAATTCACCTACTGTTCCTTTGGGTTCGATATTAAAACCGGGTTGATCTTAGTGAAGTGCTGATCATCAGTATATATCTGTGAGCTTGCGGACAATCTAATTATAATCATTATTTAGGGTGCAGTTAATTTATACCAACACCAGCCAGAAAATTCAAAGAACTCGAAAAGATAAAATGCATCTATCATCCAACAGGAGTCCACCAGATGGGTGAATGTCGAATATTCTAAGAAGAATATATGAAGATAGACAGACAGGAAAAGAAGAAAACAGAGAAAAGAAAGAAGAAGATAACAATCCAGCAGACAATGGGTTTCAAAGTTCAAGAGCAACAGTAGCAATAATATTCTCAGGAGTCCCAGGGTCTAGAAGCAAGCAAGATGACAAACTAGCATGGAGAACAATCATGGCAGCAGAACCAGCCGTTCCACGATATTTAAACTGGCCTCAATATCCAATCCAGTTTTCACGAGAGGATCGATGGACAGGCATCGGAAACGCAGGGTTATACCCACTAGTACTCGGACCAACGATTGTAGCTATAACAATAACCAAAGTACTCATCGATGGAGGAGCAGGGCTCAACATCATTTTTGCAGATACCCTAAGGAAAATGGGGCCAGAATTTTTAAAAATGATTACACCAATTAGTGTACCTTTCTACGGAATAGTACCCGGGAGGCCAGCAATGCCCCTCGGATAAATAACTCTGCCAGTAACATTTGAAACCCCGACAAATTATCATACAGAACTCATCAAATTTGAAGTTGCAGATTTTGAATCATCTTATCATGCAATATTGGGAAGACCAGCATTGGCAAAATTTCTAGCTATTCCACATTACCTTTACTTACTACTCAAGTTGCCAGGACCACACGGAGTACTCTCTCTCAGAGAAGACTTGAAACGTGCCTACGAGTGCGATGTGCAAAGCCATATAGATATCTTTAAAAGTATAAGGAGAAATCAATTCGGCAACAGCTCAAGTAAGAATAGAAGAATTAGAAATTTCTGCCAAAAAATAAGTCACCCTCACCACAGCCAAAAAAGAAAGAACTAAAAAGATTGATCTTGGGACTGGCGACCCATCCAAAACAGTCACTATCAGTGCTCATCTACCTATCAAATAGGAACTCGCGCTCACCAACTTCTTACGGGACAACAAAGACATATTTGCTTGGAAACTAGCTGATATGCCAGGAGTCCCAAGGGAGTTGGCTGAGCACAAAATAGAAGTCAACAAAGGAGCAAGACCAATCAAACATAGATTACGATGTTTTTCACCTGACAAGAAAGAAGCAATAAAGAAAGAAATAGCCAAATTATTGGCAGCCGGCTTCATAAGAGAAATCTTACATCCAGATTGGGTAGCCAACCCAGTCCTGGTGCACAAAAAGAACACAGACGAATGGCGTATGTGCGTCGACTACACTGACCTCAACAAGCATTGTCCAAAAGACCCGTTCGGATTATCAAGGATTGATCAAATAATGGATTCAACAACAGGAGCAACCTTGTTATCTTTTCTAGATTGCTACTTAGGCTATCACCAAATTGCACTAAAAGAAGAAGACCAAAGCAAGACTTTTTTCATCACCCCTTTCAGAGCATATTGTTACAACACAATGTCCTTCGGACTAAAAAATACAGGAGCAACTTATCAAAGAGCAATCCAGACTTGTTTAGGAGACCAAATCGGAAAGAACGCGGAAGCATATGTGGATGACATTATCGTCAAAACAAAGAACCCGGACTCGCTAATAGAAGATCTACAACAAACTTTTGACAATCTCAAAAGATGGAAGTGGAAACTCAACCCAAACAAGTGCGTATTTGGCGTATCATCAGGTCAACTACTCAGATTTCTAGTCAGTCAGAGAGGAATCGAAGCAAGCACAAAATAAATCAAGGCAATAACTGATATGGGCCCACCTGCAGATATAAAAGATCTACAAAAATTAACAGGTTGCGTGGCCGCTCTCAACAGATTTATTTTCAAGACTCGGAGAAAAATGCCTACCCTTTTTTAAATTACTAAAGAAGATGGACAAATTTACCTAAAATGAAGAAGCACAAGAAGCCTTTGACAAACTGAAAGCATACATCAGCACATCCCCAGTGTTGGTACCACCAAAGAACGGAGAAGATCTCATGCTTTACATCACGGCGACAACTTTAGTAGTAAGCACTGCCATTGTAGTCAAAAGAGAAGAACAAGGACACATCTATAAAGTCTAAAGGCCAGTCTACTATATCAGCGAAGTACTCACGGTATCAAAAGTCAGATATCCTCATGTACAAAAACTACTCTACGCAATCCTAATAACGTCAAGGAAGTTCAGGCACTACTTTGAAGCACACAAAATCATCGTCGTAACAGATTTCACACTCGGCGATATCTTAAAAAATCGAGACTCAACAGGAAGAATCTCAAAATGGGCAGTTGAACTCGGAGCACTCAAAATAGAATTCACTCCAAGGAAGGCAATCAAATCACAAGCATTGTCCGACTTCATTGCAGAATTGACTGAGATACAGCAACCCACTCCAGACGCCATTCTAGACCATTGAAAAATGTACTTCGATGGATCTTTAAAACTAGAAGGGGCAAGAGCTAGAGTACTACTCATTGCACCAGACGGAAAACAACTCAAATACATTTTACAAATTCTATGGCAAGCCACTAATAATGAAGCAGAGTATGAAGCTCTCATTCATGGACTACAAGTCGCAACATCACTAGGAATCAAAAGACTACTCGTCTATGGAGACTCAGCGGTAGTTATCAATCAAGTAAATAAAGACTGGGATTGTACTAAAGAGAATATGGATGCTTACTGTGCAGAAATACGGAAACTCAAGAAAAAATTTCAAGGTTTAGAAATTCATCATATACTACGAGACTCAAATATCGCAGCAGATGTACTAGCCAAACTTGGCTCAGACAGAGCAAAAGTGCTAGCTTGGGTCTTTGTCAAGGAGCTAACCAAGCCTTCAATCAAAAGGACCAGCAAGGCAACACCTGAAAACAAGTTAGAACAAGAGCAAGTCTTGACAATCAACTGAGACAACACAACCTGGATGCAAGTATTCATAGATTACATCAAAAAAAAGAAACTGCCAGACAACAAAGCAGAAGCAACTCAGGTTATCAGAAGAAGTAAAAACTACGCTCTGGTAGGGAATAATCTCTACAAAAGAGCAAAGATCATCGAGAGTACTTGTTAAAATGTGTTCCAACATCAGAAGGAAAGGAAATATTATCAGAAATACACTCATGATGCTGCGGAAATCACACATCTTCAAGAACACTAGTCGGAAAAACATTCTGATCAGAATTCTATTGGCCAACAAAGACTAAAAGACACTGAAGAATTAGTCAAACATTGTAAAAATTATCAAATGTTCGCAAGACAAGCTCACGTTCCAGCACATAATTTGATATGCATTCCTCCGGCATGGCCGTTTTTATGCTGGGGACTTGACCAAGTCGGACCACTCAAGAAATCTAAAGGGGGATTCGAATACATCTTCGTGGCCATTGATAAATTTACCAAATGGATAGAATACAAACCTTAGTGAAATACAGTTCGGCCAAAGCACAAGAATTTATTCAAGAAATAATGCACAGATTTGGGATACCAAACAGGATAATCACAGATCTAGGATCACCTTTCACAGCCAATGAATTTAAGAGCTGGGCACAAGACTGCAGTTTTAGCATAGACTACGCATCAGTCGCTCATCCACAAGCAAATGGACAAGTCGAGAGGGCCAATGGCCTCATACTAGCCGGTTTAAAACCAAGACTATATGAAGATCTGAAAGATTATGGATCAAAATGGATAGACGAGCTTCTAAAAGTAGTCTGGGGACTAAGAACTCAAATAAGCAGAGCTACCGGTGACTCACCATTCTTTCTGGTCTATGGGTCAGAAGCCATACCACCAGCAGATTTAATCTGGACATCTCCAAAAATTGAGCAATATAACGAAGGAGAAGCCGAAGAAACAAGAAGACTAGAAATTGACAGTCTGGAAGAAGTCAGAATCAATGCAACATTACAATCAGCAAGATACATGCAAGGATTAAGAAGACATTATGATAAAAGCATACAGCCGAGAAGCCTGCAAGCTGGAGAGTTCGTCCTGCGAAGAATCCAGAAACCAGACGGAAGGCATAAACTACCCAGTCCCTGGGAAGGACCTTTCATAATAGCAAAAGTAACAGGACCAGGATCCTACGAGCTAATGACAGAAGACGGAACACCAATAAAGAACTCATGGCACATCTCCCAGTTACGAAGATTCTTTGCATAAACAAAGACACTGTATTATCAGTCTTCCAAAAAGTTCCATCAATCAAGAAGAAAATTACAAATATCCTAGCTTCTTTTCAGAACTAGATGAGAGCAAAGAGAGCTCGACCTATCCCGACTTCTAGATTACAGAACTCGGATGAGGGCCTATGGTCCGAAAAATTGTAGCTTCTTTTCGGAACTAGATGAGAGCAAAGAGAGCTCGACCTATCCCGACTTCTAGATTACAGAACTCGGATGAGGGCTTACGGTCCAAAAAATCCTAGCTTCTTTTCAGAACTAGATGAGAGCAAAGAGAGCTCGACCTATCCCGACTTCTAGATTACAGAACCGGATAAGGGCCTTTGGTCCAAAAAATACTAGCTTCTTTTCAGAACTAGATGAGAGCGAAGAGAGCTCGACCCCCGACTTCTAGATTACAGAACTCGGATGAGGGCCTACGGTCCGAAAAATCTTAGCTTCTTTTCAGAACTAGATGAGAGCAAACATAGCTCGACCTATCCCGACTTCTAGATCACAGAACTCGGATGAGGGCCTACGGTCTGAAAAATCCTAGCTTCTTTTCAGAACTAGATGAGAGCAAAGATGGCTCGACCTATCCCAACTTCTAGGCTACAGAACTCGGATGAGGGCCTACGGTCCGAAATACCCTAGCGTCTCCGCAGTCCTAGATGAGGGCAAGAAACAAGCTCGATTTACCAAACAAGAACTCGAAGAACTTTCAGATGAAAGCAAGAACACTACTTTCAACCCATTTGTGAAACAAGTCGAAAAGACAAAGAGTTTATACAAAATGCCTCAAGAAAGGCATAAAGTATTACTGCGGGGGATTACCACCCACAACTACATAATCTACCTCTACAAGCTGAACAAATTGCCGAGCCAAATCTAGGACGGCAGCTTCAGCCTGGGTAAGAGCTTGTTCAGCCTCGGGGGTCGCCGCACCTTCCAAGACCCTCTCAAGGGGCACATCCGGATTAATCAACCGAATACGCCCCAAGACGCCTTGGACGCCAACCAGGATCCCCTCCTTCACCAAGCCAACAACCCGGGTGGGCAGTAGGAAGAAATCGAACCCGAGTCAAGCCGGCATCTTCGGGCTTCCTCGGCATACCGGCAAGTTTCGAGCGAGTTCCAGAGAACCTCCCACTTCTCCTCCGAGGCCTTCAATCAGGCCGACAAGTCCTCCACTGACGACTTGGCCTGCAAAAGATCTCGATCAGCGCCACGCCTAATCAACTGAGCTCTGGCAAGGACTTTTTAAGCATCTTCTTTTACCTTCTCCGACTTGTTGCGGAAGGTCTTTACCACAAGCTTCAAAGCCTCAGTCTCCTCAGAGTACTTCTTCTTCAGAGCTTCAAAAACAAGGCAAAAGAAATCAGCAAAAGACATACCAAGTAAACGAGGCATAAAGACAGCCAGAAAGTTACCCTGGAAATCACTATTTAGAATTTTAAGCTTCCTCGAAGTATCCTTCTCAGCTTCTACGACAGCCGACTTCTGCCGCTCGGCTTCAACGATCTGGGCCCGCAAGGCACTCTCCGATTGCTGGCGTCCTTCATGCTCAGCGTCAAGCTCAGACTTCAAAGAAGCCAACTCTTCCAACAACTTCTTTTGTGACTCGGTCGAGCAAAAAAAAAGAGGTCGAGAATCGTGACAAAACTCTACAAAGCAAAAGGAACAAGGCAATCGAGAAAAGAAGAATATCCAAAACGATAAATAAAGCACAAAAAGAACTCACACGGAACCGCCGAGCAAAAAACTGAATTGAGGCTTGAACTAAGCCCCATTCGGACTCAAGTCCTCGCAAGCGAGAACTCGAGATCAAACTACGCCTCCAACTGTTGGTTTTTCTAACGTCATTACTAATTAACGAGATTAGAAACATATGGTATAAAATTAACTTATCATTAACAACTAGCCACTTATCTCTCACCCAAATCCCTAAGCATGAACTAGGTTGCCATCCCTAATTGTATATGCTAAGGATAAAATATAGGTTTATATATGTATCAATCATTCTATTTGACTAGACAAAATACAAACTAAGAATATAAACTAAGAACGGTTACGCAAACGGACGGATAATTATACCATTGTAGCATTTTACCTAGAGAGTCCTTCTAGGTTGTCGATTTATATTTATACCACTGGAAAGGTCTATGTAGGACTTATATCTATAACTTACATTTATACTATTAATATGAAAAGTAAACCATAACTAGAATCCTACTCATAACAGGGATAAATCACGTGATAAAAGATATATGATAGATAATGATCAGTCATCATAAATAGATAAACATCGAGCTCTTCTAGTCATAGTAATAGCTAGCCAATGGAAAAACTCAGGAATAAATACTAAGGTAATTCAATAACTATATCAATGAATACCCTAATTAGTGCAATTATATCTAGCAATCATTGTTAAGTTAATCCTACATCATGATCACATGTAAAGAGGCATCAACTAGGAAGGATGTGAAACAGAGTCATCATCCAACTTCGCGACCGTGCCCATGCTAGTCCTACGTACGGAGGGTGGACTACAGAGAAACCAATGCAGCTGTCACCTACGTGGACTACCACACGTCCCGGCACATCAGGGTGCACTCGCAGATAAGCAAGATATCTAAACACCACGTCTACATACTGCCAATCATTCACCTACGATATCTCTAGATGAACGCTATATGAGCAATTACATAAATTCAATAGGATCAAACTAACTATGCTAAACATATAATCAAAGCAGACAATGACTATTGCAATTAAGAACATATATATGATTAAGAACAATGCTTCCCAAATCATAATGTTGAATACAATAAGAGAAAAGAACTAGAACTATACCGAACTCCGCGCTCTAGACAGACGCCGGGGGCTCCAGATCCCGCTGAAGAACTAGAACTCTTCTACTTCTAATCTAACTAGGCTAAAGCTATGAACTAGAGGCTCTGATGAACTAGAGAAGGCTCTTGATGGCTTGATCTCTAAATGACTTGATACCTCCAGGGAGGGGGTCTGCCCTGTGCGCCGCAGGATCAAACCGACTTAACCAATGGCCGAGATGCATCAGGAGAGGCGGTGGAGGAAGACTCCAGAAGGCGGCCCCAAACCCTAGCAGGAGGGCGCTGGGCGGCCCCAAGGTGGGGCCGGCCGGCCCCACTTTGTCTCCTCTGCGGGCCCCGTTGCTTCGGGTGTCTTCTAGATGCTTCCTGAGCCCAATGACGGTGTTTTGCCTTCGCGGTTACGTTTTGTGATAATTATGCACTCTAATCCCTCTTTTATGCTTTTCTAGAATAGTCCCTAGAAAATATAGAATATGCAAAACTCGTGGAAATTGTCAGTTAAAACCCTAGACTAGTGTGTATTCGTGTATCCTTTTGTGTCTAAAGTTCTACTGAAGGTTGACGTTATCCACCGTCAACAACTCCCCCAAGCTTACCTTTTGCCAGTCCCTTGGCAAACAAACTAAGCCTAATTACTAATATATTTGGATCAGGAGTTGCTACAATGCTTTCATTCCTCAAAGGTACACAAGCTTTCAAATAGAGATTCTGCTCCGGATTAGACAGAAACTGCTCTATCCTTCCAACTTACCCGTTCTACCTTTAACCATAGGGTTTCATAGTTTTTGTATAAGTCTTTGAGCAATCGAAAGACAGAACAATCAAGTCAAACACTATGTCTCAGAGTCTTCACAGTACCAATATTCTGGAGTTTTGTAAGTTTTCAAAATAAAACTTAGAATTTAACTGTATGACACCCTCAAGTCTCTTATTATATGTGGTATTTATGGATCTCACTTGAGGCATTCATGTTGTCATGCCCTCCTACAACTAATGATTATAGTGGAGCTTATAGGAGTGGCAATAACAAGGATAGGCATACTTGCAATACATATGTTATAAAGTCAAACAATGGATCCACAGAGAATCGAGACATACAATCAAACCAAGATGTGCATGTGTATGGAATATGGTGGATAGGTGTATATATGGTATTTCATGGCTAATTCTAATTCTACTTTTGCTCTTTGAAAATAAACCTCTCTCCCTTGGAACTTAGAACTTTCGCGAAAAACATGGGCTATCTTTAATCTTTTTTTCTTCTTCTCTTCCTCTCTCTCTTTTTTTAGAACCCGGAGAGGCGGGCATCTAAGTACCCATTGTTTTAATTGCTAGGACACTTGTCCTTCTTTTACTCCCTCTTCTTTTTTGATAATATTCCTTTTGCATAGCCACATGCATCCTTTGAATAAATAATTGGAGAGATAACAACAATAACTTAGAGCATTTATAATGCATATTTTTCTTTATTTTTTATGATGAACATGGGTGAAAGTGGAAATAGTTGCGATTACTCCCAGAGTAGAAATAATGCATATGTGGCTGGAGTGTGTAAGTGATCTTAGTTTTAAAAGCATGACAAGACTCTCATAAGGTATACAACAAAGGTTGACTGAACTCAATGCAAAGAAAGTAGCATAAATGTAAAAAAGTTTTCTATCTCTAAATATATCATCTCTGGCTTTGGTAGGAATTCACAACTTGTCATACAAGAGCTCATCATGTAAGATTTTGAATTTTTAAATGATAAATCTCTAGAACTTAGTAATGCTAGGAATAAGATAAATAGCAGCTCAACCTTCATGAATCATATCAATCACCTAGACTTAGCTCAAGCATATGCCTTCATGAGTTTCAGGCTCAGAGTAAATACTTAAGTCAAAACAGTAATATCTAAAACTCGAGAGAATTTAATGTTGAAAACTAGACACTTGAAAGGAATGACAACAGAGCAACTATTCATCATCTCCAAGATAAAATTTTAATGTTCATCAGTTTTAATTGACTCTAGCCTAGACTGACTCTAAACATACTCTTTAATATATTGCTAAGTATTTATTTAGTTTTAATGGCTATTCATCTTTTTATTTATTTTAAACTATCGGACTCACAAAAGACTCTATGACTTGTGGACCTTCATGTGCCCATATGTTTTTTTGGTATTTTATGACTTTATAAAATAGACTCGATAGTCGCATAGGTATAATTACCTGATAACTAGGGGATGCTCCTCCCCTAAGATAGATATTTGCAATACTTAGTATTGATGATCTTCAGGCGAGCTTGCCAATGTAGTAGTCCTGGGGCTCCACTGATGGGCTCACTCCTTAGTCATAATGTTGTTCCAAAGATAATTATGATCTAAAAAAAACAAAACTCGAGGCTCGAATTATGACAAGGGGTTAGCGGTCATCCGGATGGGTAATTGATTATTCTTAATGGGCAAATATTAATTGGCGGTTCTGGTAGAATTCTTTTTTTCTTCTTTTATTATTATTACTATTATTATTATTATTATTATTTTTAGATTTTATATTTTATGATGCTCTAAAATAAATTTAAGTTCTATTTATTTTTATTTTGATGCTATTACATAAAATATTTCTATGGGGTTACCATAAGTCTACTTGCATGAGATTTAAATATTTATGATGCACTAATAAAAAAGCTATAAATATTTTTGTCTTTCTTTTCAATGTACTTGATATAAAATGATAAAGATTTTTATTTTATTTTTAGTATGCAGAAGGACATATATATATATATATATATATATATATATATATATATATATATATATATATATATATATATATATATATATATAGGCCACCACGGTGAGTACTCCTATAGATTTTATACCACAAGGGTTTCACATGGGGCTTCAAGTTTTTAAGATGCATGAATGCAACTTAATGCATGTCTATTCATTTTTATCATTTCCTATGCAAAACTAATGCGGAAGAGCGAACCTACTTAAGAGAAAATAAATCATTGTAGAAAAGTAAAAATGGATAACTACCGATGTTACCTCACGGCGAGGTTCGATGTTTTGAGTCTTTCGAACTGGACTCCTCCTTGCGGTGATTCATTAATCAAGTACTTCGGTTTGCTCTTCAGGTGGTGCCTCCACTAGTGGCTCCTAATGGCGGTGCCACTGTTTTTCTTTTATAGGCGTCTCAAAGCCAATCTCATGTGTATCATTATTACTAGTTGAAAACTTTCACTTATAGAATTTAGAGGATTGTCTCCCCACACTTTAAGCGAAGTGTGTTCTGCCCATAAAGACAAGGTAGAGATCAAGTGCATGGGCTCTGCTGGTAGGAAAACACCAAATGAGAACCAAAAATTTATTCATCCTCTAACCTTGGACACAATAAAATTGATATTATTCATATTGTTCATTCATAACATGGGTGAGAATACAGAAATATAAATATGGCATTTAAACTTGTGAGATAAAGAGTGAAGTTACTTAACCATTAGAAGGACTGTTCATCTTTATAATATATCAAAAATAATAGGTGAAGTATTTCTAGCTTATTTGGTTAAGACTGAGATTAAAAGAATAGCGCTATGAACAAACTTAGAGAACAAATCATATTGAGTTTAATCAGGTTAATCAATTTAAGTTGTAACTCTAATATGGTTGTATTTTTTATTTATTGCATACCAAGATCAAGAGGAAATTAATGACCACTTATCTTAAGATGTTACCTCCATTATTAGAGCATGATGAAGGGTAAATGAATTTCAATCGTCTTTTTCCTTCCTTGTATCTTGGGTTGTTTATTACCATCTTGTCTCGTATGTTGTACTTCTTTCTCACTCTTCAGACCTCTGCTTTTCTCATTATTTCTTCTCTGCAAGGGGTTTAGTAGACAACACATACCCGAAGGAATATACTATTTATTAAAGTACGGATAGTGTTTGCCAAAGAGTTAAAGATTAATCTGTAGCTCTTGCTTTCAATGATTCACTACTATTTTGAATTTTTTTTCATCAAGGTTAAAGCGAGGATATTATTTTGAAGCATACCTTTAACCTTGACTTGATTCTATGAATAGTCTCCTAATATGATTTAAATATCTTTTATGTAGAAGAGGTTAGTCTATATGTATAACTAAATTCTTATATAAGTATGCTTGATTTTCATAATGTTTAAGTAATATTCTAAAGCATACTTATAATAGAATAAGGAAGTTTACAAGACTAAAGATATTTATTCATATAGAACCAAGAATATGTATGGTGAACCACAAGAGCATTTTATTTTATATATATATATTTTAGCAAGTTATGTTTAAGCATGGCATAGGGTAGAAATGACCAAGACAAATTAGCAACATGGTATGAGATGTTGAGTGTAGTTCCATGTTACATGAGGCTTGGACAAACGTACCTCATATCTTCATCCTTCTAAGTAAGTGATGAAGAACTTACTTGAAAGAGGAGGGTTATCCGTTTCATCTGTTGGTGAGAGCTTATGGTCTTGCTGAGTAAGGCCTTTCTTTTATCTTCTTCGTCTTTTCACCATTTAATGAAACTATGGAAGATTACATGCTCTTTACTCATCAACCTTTTCCTGATTTCTTTGATTAATTTACGGGTGATGAGCTAGGGTCTATTAGAGATGCAATAATGTTCACTTGAAAACTTCTTCTCTAATAGATTAAAGTTGTTCTTTCTGCAAAAAATATTAATGGACACATACCCGAGGGAATAGCAAGATTGAAATACGGGTTTTGTTGTCCATACTCGTTTTTTGTGATTTTCTTCTATGCTAATCAAGATGATATATGGTTTAAGATTATTTAGCATAAATTATGTCTATCGTGTTTTATGTTGTTGTTGTTGCAATCTAGCATGACTCAAGACAAAGATAACTTGTAATAAAAAGATAAATGAATAAACATTAATACTCATAAAATTTGGACTTCTTATGCAAAGTTATCATCTGCCTTGATTCATCCCGTTTGAATTTATCTCTTGACTTTTCCAGATTTAATTTAAAATTTTTCTGCAGGGGTTAGTCTGACAAAATATCCAGTATCCACTACAACATACTATCGGTTCAAAAATCAACCTAGACACCACGTCTAATTTAATTTAGGAAGGCATTTTAATCTGAGCTCTGTTTAAAAGCCTTTTAAAAGTAAAACCACCATTCCTGAACTAAGCACCATGCCTCATTTAAGAGATTTATGAAAGTACTTCAAAGCCTAAACATATATCATAGCAAATAAAGGTAGCATGAAAATATAGTAGAGATTTATTCAGATAGAAATAAAAAAACATGATCATGGTGAGTTTTTTTTTTTTATGATGCACATGAGATGAATATATAAAATGGAACAAGTTATGGCTGAGGAAATTTAAACTAAATAGTATGGATTAAAGTAAACATGCAGTGGAATGCAAAAAATAACTACTCATAAATTTTAAAGTCCATGAGCAAGACTTTCTCACCTTTATTTGATCATACTTACCATGACTCATATGCTGAAATTTATGAGTGATGCAACATCTTTGTTCCCGTCACTTGAGATATGAATTAAAGTCCTGTGACGTCGACCTTTTTCTCCAATATTGGATTTGTTATGTTTCTTCTTATTTTGTGGGGGCATGCTGGAAGGTCATAAACCGGTCGTTCATTACCCTGTATAAGATATTAAAGTAGACAAACAAGGGTAATCCTGCTTGAGCAGGGGTTAATGGTTATCTCAATCACATAATTGAGTATAAGTCTATCAATGTTCCTTAATTGCCTAACTACCTTCCCCGGCAACGGCGCCAAAAATGCTTGTTGGTAGTTCTAACGTCATTACTAATTAACGAGATTAGAAACACATGGTATGAAATTAACTTGTCATTAACAACTAGCCACTTATCTCTCACCCACATCCCTAAGCATAAACTAGGTTGTCATCCTTAATTGTATATGCTAAGGATAAAATATAGGTTTATATATGTATCAATCATTCTATTTGACTAGACAGAAATACAAACTAAGAATATAAACTAAGAACAGTTCTGCAAGTGGACAGATAATTATACCATTGTAGCATTTTACCTAGAGAGTTCTTCCAGGTTGTCGATTTATATTTATACTGATGAGCCCATGGCTCCTCAAATTATTCAATTTGGTTCATTTTTATTTGATGCAAAGAAAAGCAAGATGAAGGAAGGTGTTCAATGTGGTACTCCTAATAATCTACCCAGCAAGCTAATATTTAAAGGAGCTAATTGGCAGGTGAAACCAACCAAGCTGACGAGGGTTGTCACAATTGGATCCATACCTGTGGAGATTGGTTGAGCTCGTTCATAAAAGTCACGTTGGCCTGAAGTCCAACCAGATTATTTATTCTCCCTGGAGGTTAATGAGGTTTTCGTAATGTGAGAAGCATGGCCCAAGTATTATTGTATAATATTACTTTTATGCACGTTGAGTTTATTTACTTGGAGGTGGTCACGTAATTTATTTCCTTGGAGTCCGTCAGGTAGTTTGGTTGTATCAGGTTTAGCTTGGTCGAGCCCATGTCTGGTTCGGTGGAGCGGAGGCCTGCGTGCCTTCTGATCTGGTGGAGCTAAGGCCTGCGTGCCTTTTTAATCCTAGAGACGGCTCACCGTGTAATTAGATTAGATTGAATTTTATTTGGTGGAGTTTATCTCTCGTCGAGCCGTCGCTCGGGAACCCTAGTTGGTCGGGGTGATTGATCCGGATCCTTCGAGGATTTGTGTGGAGTGCGTGATCGAGCTGCTGCAGTTCGGACGCGTCGCTTGGAATTCCTAGAGTTCCCTCTCTTCTGATCGTGGTTTGTCGTGGCCGCGGGTGGAAGACTTATCCAGGGTTTGGATTGCATCTTTGTAAGCCAAATTCATCATCTATCGTTACAAGAATTATTTGTGGATTGAACTGAGCTATTTGCCGTCTCAATTATTCTGTTTGGTCTGTGTAGAGATACACGTTCAACATAATTGGTTTTGCGGCTATCCTATTTTGACTCGAGATTGTTTCTGAAATTTACTACGTGCCTTGCTGTTGGGGTGTGATTGCCTAATTAAAATATCCCGTAGTACTCTTGTTGTGTTACCAGCTCATAGAAACAGCGTGCATATTGTTGATTCAGTATTGCCTCCTATTCATCATACGGCATTAGAGCACATCCTATTTTTAAAATATATACCATTGTTTATGTTGCTGGCTAACTGAGAAGAGGTTGCTTGATAATTGGGAAAGGTTAATTTTGTGTGCACCGTGCAAGATTGGGACAAATTCTTGGGCAGCATAGGCGTGTCCTTATCAGGTGGTATCAGGTATCCAGGTTGCTCACGGTGCATTTGAGATTGTTTAATGGCTGATTATATTCGTGCTGACGAGGAAATTAAGTATGTCGTTCCACTTTTGTCGACATCCTATAATTATTGGTACTATGATTGGGAAGATGCTATGGAGAATTTCTTTCGGGGTCGTGGGCTCGGACCGGACGACAAGATATATTATGCTGAAGAGACCATGGCTAATGATATTTTGAATTGGTGGATTCGCTGGGACAAAAAATTTCCTTCTGAAACATGGAACGATATGAAAGTTGTGCTTCGGCGTCGATTTGCTCCTTCGCTTGAGTCAAAGAAGGTAAATGTGCGCTCGTCATGGGCTGATTCTATTGCTGGAGATGAGTACGTCCCTCCTTCTAACCGGCAAGCTGTTGATAGTAATTCTCATAAGTTGGGTTCTAGTGCTATTTATGGCAAGTCTATGCATGCTGAATTTGTTTCTTCTCCTAAACTGAAGAAAGCTACTAGTCAAAATAGCTATGGGATGAAACAGTGCATGGCACCAAAAGAAGTCCGGGCTGTAGGCAATCAGAAGTGCATGATGCATTTTAAAAAGTTGGACGCTAATATTTCTTCAGCAGTTTCTTTTACCAAGCAGCCCGAGAAGCACTGTGCTCGTACTACTGACATTGTTCCTCATATTCAGGAAACCGACAAAGAGAAAATAGCAGCACCTAAAGAGGAGTTAATTGTCCAAGGCAAAGATTTACAGCTGTGTGATGACATGTCTTCCACATCAGAGCAGCAAGCTGTGGACTCCCGCTCGCCTTCTTCTCTTGCACCAATGATAGATATTGTTGATGATGCAACCCATGGGTTATCTATGTTGGCTCACGAAGTACAAAGCACTGGTACTGTTGTTAATGGCAAAGGGCAGCGGTCCAATATATTTCAGTCTGAGTGCAAAATTCAAGATAAGGTATGCAAGCTAATTATTGATGGTGGTAGCTTCACAAATGCTATTAGTTCAGATCTTGTGCATGCTTTATCTTTGTCTACGCGGAGGCTTCCAATGCCGCATTATGTCCAATGGATGAACCAAAGTGGTACACTCAAAATTACTCACAAGGTGCGAATTAAATTTTCCATTGGAAATTATGTTGATACAGTGGACTGTGATATTGCACCAATGAGTTCTTGCCATTTATTGTTGGGTCGGCCATGGCAGTTCGATCTTGACGCTACTCATGGTGGTCGTTCCAATAATTTTTCATTTGTGCACAAGGGGGTTCATCATGTACTCAAACCAATGTTCGATAGTGCTATTAAGGCTGAGGTATTTGCTCCTATGAAAGTGAAGAAAAAGGCTCCTGTATTTACCCCAAAGCCGAGGACAGCTTTGCTTCAAGAGGGAGAGAATGGTGTGGAAATTCCTACTGTAAATGATGTTGTTTGTGAATCTGCGTTTAGCTGCAAGGAGCCGAATAAGTCATCAATCCAATTTGGTTCCACCTCCAATAATTTTCAGAACAATGTGGAGATTATCAAAGACAGTATTGCTGCAAACATGCTTGGTTCCACCTCCAATAATTTTCAGAACAATGTGGAGATTATCAAAGACAGTATTGCTGCAAACAAGCTTGCTGAGTTCAACGCTCAACCTAACCAGCCTTCAGAACATGATACAACCATCAAGCAAAATACTGTTTTAGCTGGTAGTTCTGGGAATTCTTCAATGATTATTAATTCTTTGGATAGCAAGAAATATGGAAATATAGCTGTTACAGAAATAGAGGAGCCAGCTGAGTTCATGCCAAAGCCGAGGACGGCTTTGTTTCAAGGGAGAGAGGATGATGAGCCCATGGCTCCTCAAATTATTCAATTTGGTTCATTTTTATTTGATGCAAAGAAAAGCAAGATGAAGGAAGGAGTTCAATGTGGTACTCCTAATAATCTACCCAGCAAGCTAATATTTAAAGGAGCTATTTGGCAGGTGAAACCAACCAAGCTGACGAGGGTTGTCACAATTGGATCCATACCTGTGGAGATTGGTTGAGCTCGTTCATAAAAGTCACGTTGGCCTGAAGTCCAACCAGATTATTTATTCTCCCTGGAGGTTAATGAGGTTTTCGTAATGTGAGAAGCATGGCCCAAGTATTATTGTATAATATTACTTTTATGCACGTTGAGTTTATTTACTTGGAGGTGGTCACGTAATTTATTTCCTTGGAGTCCGTCGGGTAGTTTGGTTGTATCGGGTTTAGCTTGGTCGAGCCCATGTCCGGGTTCGGTGGAGGCGGAGGCCCGCGTGCCTTCGATCTGGTGGAGCTAAGGCCTGCGTGCCTTTTTAATCCTAGAGACGGCTCACCGTGTAATTAGATTAGATTGAATTTTATTTGGTGGAGTTTATCTCTCGTCGAGCCGTCGCTCGGGAACCCTAGTTGGTCGGGGTGATTGATCTCGATCCTTCGAGGATTTGTGTGGAGTGCGTGATCGAGCTGCTGCAGTTCGGACGCGTCGCTTGAAATTCCTAGAGTTCCCTCTCTTCCGATCGTGGTTTGTCGTGGCCGCGGGTGGAAGACTTATCCGAGGGTTTGGATTGCATCTTTGTAAGCCAAATTCATCATCTATCGTTACAAGAATTATTTGTGGATTGAACTGAGCTATTTGCCGTCTCAATTATTCTGTTTGGTCTGTGTGGAGATACACGTTCAACATAATTGGTTTTGCGGCTATCCTATTTTGACTCGAGATTGTTTCTGAAATTTACTACGTGCCTTGCTGTTGGGGTGTGATTGCCTAATTAAAATATCCCGTAGTACTCTTGTTGTGTTACCAGCTCATAGAAACAAATAAGTGCATATTGTTGATTCAGTATTGCCTCCTATTCATCATACGACATTAGAGCACATCCTATTTTTAAAATATATACCATTGTTTATGTTCTTTGGCTAACTGAGAAGAGGTTGCTTGATAATTGGGAAAGGTTAATTTTGTGTGCACCGTGCAAGATTGGGACAAATTCTTGGGCAGCATAGGCGTGTCCTTATCATATACCACTGGAAAGGTCTATGTAGGACTTATATCTATAACTTACACTTATACTATTAATATGAAAAGTAAACCATAACTAGAATCCTACTCATAATAGGGATAAGTCACGTGATAAAAGATATATGATAGATAATGATCAGTCATCATAAATAGATAAACATCGAGCTCTTCTGGTCATAGTAATAACTAGCCAATGGATAAACTCAGGGGAATAAATACTAAGGTAATTCAATAACAACATCAATGAATACTCTAATTAGTGCAATTACATCTAGCAATCATTGTTAAGTTAATCCTACATCATGATCACATGTAAAGAGGCATCAACTAGGAAGGATGTGAAACGCGAGTCATCATCCAACCTCGCGACCGTGCCCATGCTAGTCCTACGTGCGGAGGGTGGACTACAGAGGAACCAACGCAGCTGTCACCTACACGGACTACCACATGTCCCGGCACATCAGGGTGCACTCGCAGATAAGCAAGATATCTAAACACCACGTCTACATACTGTCAATCATTCACCCACGATATCTCTGGATGAACGCTATACGAGCAATTACATAAATTCAATAGGATCAAACTAACTATGCTAAACATATAATCAAAGCAGACAATGACTATTGCAATTAAGAACATATATGAGATTAAGAACAATGTTTTCCAAATCATAATATTGAATACAATAAGAGAAAAAGAACTAGAACTATACCGAACTCCACGCTCCGCATTGCACGCCGGGGGCTCTAGATCCCGACTGAAGAACTAGAACTCTTCTACTTCTAATCTAACTAGGCTAAAGCTATGAACTAGAGAGGCTCGATGAACTAGAGAAGGCTCTTGATGGCTTGATCTCCAAATGACTTGATGCCTCCAAGGAGGGGGGGTTTGCCCCTTTATTTATAGCCCTGGGATGAACGTGCGCCCGCAGATCAAACCGACTTAACCAATGGCCAAGATGCATCGGGAGGCGGTGGAGGAAGACTCCGAAAGGCGGCCCCAAACCCTAGCGAGGGAGGGCGGCCGGGCGGCCCCAAGGTGGGGCCGGCCGCCCCACTTTGTCTCCTCTGCGGGCACCGTTGCTTCGGTGTCTTCTAGATGCTTTCTCGAGCCCAATGACGATGTTTTGCCTTCAGCGGTTACGTTTTGTGATAATTATGCACTCTAATCCCTCTTTTATGCTTTTTTAGAATAGTCCCTAGAAAATATAGAATATGCAAAACTCATGAAAATTGTCAGTTAAAACCCTAGACTAGTGTGTATTCGTGTATCCTTTTGTGTCTAAAGTTCTACTGAAGGTTGACGTTATCCACCGTCAACACCAACTCCTGCACCAACTTCATATCACGAATCATATCCCAAGGAGCAAGAGGAGGAGACAAAGGAGAAGAACATCCAACCAGAGGACGTGAAGAAGACAAGGGCTAAGCAAGAGGTAGCTGCTCTCCCCCACGAAGTGACGACAACTTCCGCAACAGAGTTTAAGTAGTCGCAGCGGCCAGAAGAAGCGAGCACTACTTCCGCCACAACCAAAGCAGACTCCACAGCCGGATGAGGATCAGGCGCAGAGGACACCAGGCCCACCATATCTACATTCGCGGTCTTCTCTGAATCAGAAGCCAATGTAGAAGGGGCCACAGCAGACAGCCTACAAGAATCAAGCTAAGACAAAAAACAGAAAAGAGAATGAAAGAAAACTCGGAGGTACACACTCACCGGGGAGCTCGCCGTACAGCTAGGAGAGGACGAGAAGGCGGAGGCGGCATGACCTCATTTAGGCCCGCCAGCAACTTAGCCGAAGAGGGGGAAGGACCCGGTAAGGTTCCCAGATCTGGGGAAGAAGTCGAAGTCCCCCATGGGCTACAAAACAAAACAAAAATCAACAAGGCAAAAGGAGAAAGTTTACTCCAGATCATGAAAAGATCAGGCGAGAAAACAGACCGATGAAGAAGAGGGGAATCATCGACGTCTTCAGCCTCATCTTCAAAAAGAGGGACTGGATTGCCATCTACAAAGAAAGAAAGGGTCAGAACAACGCATACAAACAAAACAAGTCAGACTAAAGAAATTTCTCACCTATCAGAATGTTACCTGAAGGCTGAGGAGAAGAAGAACGCGCCCGTTTTTGTGGCGCAGAAGAAGAAGCCCCGCCAGTCGTAGGCCTCTTTCCACCCGAACGAGTAGCTCGGGGAAGCGGCACCGGCTGATAGGGAGTATACTGAAGAGAGGGTTCCATTTCAGAAACCCCCGGCAAAACAACTTAGCCCTCAACCACTGCATGACTAGCAGCAGGAGGAGCCAGAAGAGGAGCTATCTCTCCATCAACAAAGAGAGAAGCATCAGCATTAAAATCCCTACCAAAAGGCTACAAGGATACAGGCACAAGTCAGAGTAGGGGGAGGATTCCTGGCAGAGTACTCGAACTTGGTTGTCAGGACCACCACAGCACCCTTCAAAATTCTCTTGAGGCGCAGAAACACCTCATCCTCAGACAACTCGGTAGTAGCCACCATCCGAGATGGATCTTCGGCACCAAAGTACTCGAAGCCAAAATGCTCCCAAGCCTTCAATGGCTGAACTCGGTGACGAAGATAACTAGCTACTATAGCAAAGCCTGACAAGCTGTTCTGCTTCAAGTAGCTAATCCTATTAAAAAGCGGCTGAAGCAGAGACAACTCAGCAGCACTAAGCTGTTCTTTCTCCCACCGATCATTAGAAACAGGCGGAACTCTAGAGAAGGTTGTAAGAGCTAGGGCAGCAGTGCCAACAAGATTGCCAGCATAAAACCACTCAGAACGCCAATCCTTCACGGACTCAACAAGATCGTACTCAAAGAAATGACTCGACTTACGCCCCTACCGGAATTGGATCCCGCATCCACCAAGGGCATGGATGCAATCCGAGCGGGGCTGCGGCTTAAGACGGAAAAGAAAGCGAAACAGATTCAAAGAAGGAGGGATGCCAAGAAAAGTTTCACAGAAATGAACAAAAATAGAAAGATGAAGGATCCCATTGGGAGTGAGATCATGAAGGGAGACACAGAAAAAACGAAGAAAATTATGAAGGAAAGTACACGCCGGAAGACAAAGACCGGGGCGGATGAAGGAGACAAAAAGAACAATCTCGCCTGGGCGAGGAACAGGGACACGATGCTCACCAGGTACAGACCACCCAGCCAGCTCCTTGGACTGAATCATCCCCCACTCCTCCAACTCAACCAATGCTTCTCCTGGGTAGTCGGAGCAGGAAATGATTTTGTCGTCGTCTTCATCGCGGTGTACTTAGGATTCAGCTGCTCGTCAACCTCCTCCTCAAGAACAGGCTTGTCAGCAGCCAGCTTCTTGCTCGCAGTCTTCTTCCTCCCCATGCAACGGCCAAAACCACAAGAGCAAAGGAAGGAGAAGGAAGCAAGGACAAGCAACCAAGATTGGGGATTTTTTCTAGGGTTTCAGGATGCGGAGGCGGAGCGAAGGAGAAGAACAGTTACCCAAAACCACCAATTTATAAGAAGGAAGAAAGGAAGAAAGGCCTGGCTTAAAACCCATTCAACAAAAGCAATGTTAAAAGGCCAACGGATACATGGCCTAATAACGGAAAGGCCCAGTAAAATCCGGGATAACGGTCTCTATCCCGTCACTAGCCAACGGTAACATTCCAAACCGTTACAAAGGTAACAAAAAACCCAGCACCACCGAAGCCTATGGTACTAAAAAACAAGTCAGCTCAGAGATAGACAACAAGTCTTACCAAAAACAAGTCGGCTCGAAGGCAGACAACCAATATTATCAAATAAC
The DNA here is from genome assembly GCA_015844335.1 of Chrysopogon serrulatus. Taxonomy (NCBI): domain Eukaryota; kingdom Viridiplantae; phylum Streptophyta; class Magnoliopsida; order Poales; family Poaceae; genus Chrysopogon; species Chrysopogon serrulatus. The sequence continues at coordinate 152,319 of JADLZL010005703.1, read as the reverse complement.
AAGTCAGCACGAAGGCAGATAACCAATAGATACAGTTTCAAACAACTCAAATCCAGTAATAATTTATACTCTCATCAAGATACAAGGATACAAGTTTTACAAGACCCATCGAATTCAGAAGAAAACTAAAGCAACAGCTATAAGGAACCCAGTAGAATTCTACCATAGAAAACAATTACGCAGAACCCCCAGGCCACCAAGGTGATAGCCGTTGCCGACCCAGACTACCTCTGAGATAGTCGTGGCCGAGCAGATCCAAAGCAACCTAGATACACCAACACAGTGCATCCAAGATCGCCAAAAGTAGCGCTGACTTCTCAAGCATCACATCAGGCCTCTCCAGCCACAAGTTGAATCGGACCCCATGTGAACAAGAGGGCTCCAGCTCTGTGTTGGGCGGTCGCCGATTTGCACCGCACAGCTAGAGGACAGTGCGGCTCGGTAACCCTCCCACGCAGAGCATATGTCTGGCAGAGTGGAAAAGAAGAACTGAGACTGCAAAATGGCCCAGCACAAGGCACATCCCAAGACTTCTTCTACCTACCAGAACGAGCCTTCAATCATAATGTTACTCCAGGATTAGTCTGCCTCTAATCCCTATCTCAAGAATTCTTCTACCCACTAAAAAGACCATACAGGAAGAAAAGGAAAGAAGCCCGGGGGCTGATCCATCTCACAAACAATCATCCTCACAAGAACAGAAGACAGCAAACTTCAAGGTCCTAAAAGATCAACAAGAAAGAAAACCTATTTATAGGACAAGATCGGCGTATATGGACCAAGTCCACCAAGACAGAAAGACACTGACAAGACTTAAAAGAGGATAGTAAATAGTGCAGTAAAGGAGCATATCCGGAGAATATCCCCTCACAGTAAAAGCATATAGCCTTTACTGCACCAGCTGCCAACGACCAGCCATAAAGAGAAAGACATAAAGCTACAATAAAAGAATAAACCACCAAAAAAGAGTCACGGGCCCTTATTCAATCCTTGCACAGAAGAACTCCGAAAAGGCTCGGGGGCTACAATTTCAAGTCATCTTTCTACTCAAGATCCTCCAGCTCTTTGTCCCAAAAAGCAAGAGGCTCGACGGCTAAACTCATTGAGTGCACCTATAGGCACACGATAACCAAAAGCCATCATGTGACTACTTTTAAGAAAAAGAACTCAGACAAAGGCTCGGGGGCTGTAGGGTATACACCCTCGACTTTTTTCTAAATTCTCCAAGACCCTCCAGCTACTTATAAATAAATAGCAAGAGGCTCGGGGGCTACACTCAATGACTGCACCTACGGTGCACAACGAAAGAGGAAAGGCTTCAAGAAAGACCACTTCAAAGCATCTCTCATGAAACAAGTTGTCTCCCGAGTTCTACTTCGAAATGCTCGGGGACTTGTCGATGCGGGACCAAGATGGTTCCCTAACGACGTGACTACTGTTCCGACGGACCCACAAGACAGAAGCAAGAGGACCGATTCCGAGTAGAAGACATCATGTCCTAGTCAGACGAATAGAAAGTAACTTCTGTAATAGGAATAGAACTCTCTCTACTAAGTCTGACTAGGATTAGAACCAAAGCTCTGGCTCCTTTCTCTCATAAAAAGGAGCCAGAGCACCCTCTTTGTAACGAGCGACAAACAACACACAATCATACATCAATCCAACGCAAAAGGCCAAGCCCGACTAGAGTAGAGCTTTTACTCGACGACGAGGGCTCGAACCAGGATAAACTAAGTGTCTCTTGCGTAACCGCCGAGTTCTAGTATTCGCCGAGATCCGAATCAACTGCTACGGGAACCCCGTGGTAGGCTATCGGTGGCTAAACACCGACACACCTGGGTCACCTCCAGGCTTACTTCTGTCTTCTGAGGATCTATAAAGATTAAAATCACCAGCAATAACCCATTGATCAAAATCACTGCAGTCTAGGTTAAGGAACCAAGTTATGAAAGTAAGTTTTCCACTAGCATTTGAAGGACCGTAAACATTGCTGAGGTAGAAGCAGCTGTTGTCCAGATTGTTGGTGAACTTGACGGTGACACAATATGCATTTGCCTGTATAGTTTCACCACTGAATATCGAGCCATTCCAGATGGTAATGATCCCCCCGAAGCTCCCACAGATGGGGAGAAAGCATAACTGTTCAATTGCCTATTGCAGAACTTCTTGATATAGATGTGGTCAAACGCTGCACATTTTGTCTCTTGTAAGCAGAGAATATGACAAGAGCTCTCATTGATTTTTGCTCTAATTGCATCCTATTTCTCCTGTGAATTCAAGCCTCTAATGTTCCAAACTAGAATATTGAAATTTCTATTGTTACTCATTGTAAAACCATGGAGGCTGGGTGACAAATACTGTCTCCATAGGGGACAGAACTACAGGAGTGTGCCAATGATCAATTATGACAGTAAAAAAAACTAATGGTCAAGTATGCAACAAGGATGCAGGAACATGAGCCAGAAAAGGGTAAAGAGCACATTCACTCGAGAGCATCGGTCATAGATAAACTGATAATATATTAAAGCATCCACCATTAGATAAAACTATTTGCAGGACAAGTAGCCAAGGCAGTACATAGAAGTATTATTTAAGAACCAGCACGCAGGCTGGGATAAAGTACTGCTGAAACACAAAAGGTGGCCTTTCCAGATGGGACAAAAGGCCACAAGATACCCAATTGAACTACTTATCATTGGAATCTATCTTGAGGATGGCAGCAGACACATCACTAGGATGTATCTAGAGGAATCCAGTGGCAATTCCTTCAACTATGTTCTCGGTGAGGTAGGGCGCAGGTGTAGGATCAGCAGGGATCATGGCAAGGGGGACATGCTCTATGATGGAGCTGGGCTTCAGGGGACTCTTGTACCCATCCAATCTTGCAGCATTCCTCTTGCTACGACGCAGGAACTTGTCATCAAGTTGTTCGTTGACTTTGGAGGTTCTCTTTTTCTTCCTTGGAGTGAACTGGTTGGCAGTGATTTCCATGATATCTTCCTCACTGAGTTCTTCCAGATTCTTAATGCTTGGGACCGGCTCCTTGCACTTGAGAAGATCACTGATAATCACTGATCGGGGACCTGGGAGGATGACTGAAGCAGGAGATGGTTCATCCTCTTGTGCAGGGAAGAGCTTCCTCACAATTTCTAACCTTGTGACAGGGGCAACAGCAGTGTTCACAGCAGACTGGAAAGACATGGTAGGGCTGAAGGTGGTAGCTGGCACATATCTGTCACTGAAGTGGGGTGAGACATCCACCTGTGCCTTACCCTTGTCAACAATGGGATCCACCACAGCAATATTATCCATGGCAACATCAGCAGCATTGGGGCCTCCATCCCTTCACTGGGCATCAATAGCCATATTGTTGGAGCCACCAACATCAGACTGGGCTAGACTAGCAGAGGAATCGGCAGGCTGAATTGGGCCCATCCAGCGTGGAGCTTGGGCTGGAATGGGGTGCAGAGGACCAAAAGTGACAAAAGGTTCCTCATCAGACAGTTCTAGAACCGACTTCTTCTTCAGAACAAAGCAGGGCACAGTCCAGGATCTTTCCTTGATAGGTACTCCTGCATTGATTTTCACCGAATCTAGGATTTTCCTGTCATCATTGAGGTAAACTTGCACAACAACATGAGCAAGACTTGGATCAGCATGCCAGTAAGCCATAATACCAAAGGAAGACACTGATTTGGCTATGATTCGGGTGGTACGAAGATCTTCTGGAAAGCCTAAAAGCATGACCCAAGCTTCCTTGTCCAACTCAAAGGACCTAGCATTGACTCTCTCATCATGTTTTTACACTATCATCTTGTAGTTACCAAAATTAAAAACTGGCCCTAGAAACTTCTCCCTCTCTAGAGGACTACCAAAGCGAACATAAGCATCTCGCAGAGGACACATTTCAACTTCAACAACACGAGACTCATGAACATCACCAAAGAAAACCCTAAGCTCCTTTTCCAAGAGATGGAAGTCACCTTTGTGCACTGGCGGATTGAGCTTGATGATTGCCAGGTCCTCATTGAAGGCGGAGTAGCATCCAGTGACGAAGACTTCATGCCGCAGAGGAGGGCGGACCGAGGGATCCTCCAGCTGGAACCCCGCCGGCACGAACGGACGGGGGTCGACCTCGAAGTTCGCCATCGGAGACGACAATGTGGGGTTTTCTGTAGCGGGGTGCTCAGGAGAGGAGGCGAGTTGAGCAGAGGGATGAGCCAGCTCAGTATTTATGGGTTCTATTGGTGACTTTCCATCTTCCAGACGAGATTTTGGCCGAAAAACACGCTTCACGCGGGCCTTGGAGAGACAGAAAAGGGAGGAATGTCCATAATTATAGCAAGTTTTGCACCTGATTGATCCTTTACAATCTTCCTTTTGTGGCCCAGGCCTAGACAGAAACTGCAGCTGACGGGTGAAGATTGGGCCTGAGGTGGGCTGGAATGAGGTGATTCAAATTGAGGTCCAGACTGCTGTTTGAAATTTGAAATGTCCAGAGATTGCACTCCTTTGCCATTAACTCTCTTAGCTACCCAGCGAAGAACACGCCAGTTTTTATGCACAGCAGAGGGGGCTGGGTGGGGAGGATGCCTGGTGATGAAGAGGGGAGAGGGAGATCTTCTGTGTAGTTGTGATGATAATTGTCCGGGAATTGGAGCCTAAGGAAGATTCGCTTCCTGTCTGCAGGAAGATTTAAAGCAGGAGCAACATCACCATGGGGGATCTTTCGATTCCCAGCAGTAGATTGCCAGTAGGCCGAACCATAGCAGCATAGCTTTTCTTATGTCTAACAGAAGTCCATTTGGCTTCTTCTTCCTGGCACCAAATGGCATAATCCCTGCGCCAGTTTGGCCCGCCACCACTCCAGAGAAAGAAGAAAATGGCAAAGGTTTTGCAAGAAAACTGTTTCAAGTTTTTTTTTTTGATCATAAAGCCAACATTCTTGCAAGATATCGAAAAACTGAACATCCATCCGTAAAGATGAAGAACATTGAAATCTTTTGGCAATGCCCCCAAGGCATGATTAAAGAATGAGCCCAACATAATCCTCGTTGAGACGAACAGCGGAGCGCCCAAACGAGGCGACCAGGTGGAAAGAGGATGGAGAGAGGGGGGGACACCGGGCTCACCGAACAGTTGAATCGTTGAGAGACAAGCCTGGAAAAAGTGACACCCGGGTCGAAGCAGAGATCCGAGAGACCAGCCATCGGACAGGAGGAGGATCACCGACGAACGCCATGACCCACCGGAGACGAAGAGGCAGGGAGCGCACGGAGGAGGGAGGGGGGGCGACGGGGAGGAGGAGGGGACTCTTCATTCTGGTGTAAAAATAATGCACCAATAAATACACGCACGATCGTAATAGTAAAAAGGGCAAAAAAGGTCTCCTTAGATCCAAATACATGTATTAGTTGAATAAATAAAATAGCAAATACACCAAATGTCATGAGAAACAAGAGTGCAACGTTTTCGAGAGTCGTTTTAGTGAAGTCAATGTTTGAAGTTCTATAATAGCGAAACATGTTGTTTAGAGTCCTATAATAGCAACAATTTGTCCCCGTTTTTGCAAGAAAACAAATCACAAGCCAATTACAGACAGGTAGGGATTTCCTCGTTTATTCTAAGAACCCATGCATCTTCCCCGCTCTGATCCGTCGGCCGGCGCCAGCAGCGTCATGTCGTCGCCCGCACGGCGTGATGCACCAGCATGTAAACAGGACGCCGCGGCACTTGCCGCCGGAGTAGGTGCTGCTCTCCTGCAAGCAAGTATCGTTGCAATCTTTAGAGTCCAAGCACAGATCGTGGAACGTGGTGCTCCGATGCAAGCACTCTTTCGCCTGAGTTGGCCCCATCTCTGCATTGTAACATAAAAAAGATATATATGATCGATTATATGTTGCGAGTTCTTAATAATACTTGCTTAATAATTATATACATGTCTCAGGATTATTGGGTGTACCAGCGGCCATAGTAATGATGAGGAGGACAAGGGCTGCTGAGAGCTTCCTGTGTGAAGCCTCCATTGTCGATTGGTTGTGCGTCCAAGAAAACAAAATGAAGGGAGTTCAGTTGTAGATAGATGAGTGAAAAGACTTGGGTGCCTGATGCGGGTTATATTTTGGGGCTATTTAGGGTGCTTCAGTTACTGGTAGTTTTCGGAATGTAAGGCAGCGAATAAGTTTTGACCTTTGATTGTTGCATGTTTTACTTGTTGCTAGTTGCTACACATAGATGTCATCCAAACTAATGGATCCATCTTAATCTTAACCTTAATCTTTTATATTGATATATTGGAGTTATCCAACAAAGTTTCCAGGATAATTGCCACAAGATGTGTTAGGTAAAATAAAAACGATAAATTTAAATTTTTTCCTAAAAGTCTAGACACATGTGACTTTAAATTAGTATATACTTTAATTGTCAAGACGATTGGATGTAGTATGTTTTCTAAATAATTATCCACTAGAAAAAGTTAACCTAATAAATTTGTATCAAAATTGCCGACTTCTTTATTTATGAAAGATAATACTAGTAATCCCTAACTTTACTTTTAAATTACCCGGATATGCACTGGATTATTCTATCTTCTTTGTTTACTTACCGTGATATCCTCACGTTCCTTCTTGTGCCGTTCATGATTGGGACTCACGACATAATAGTGGCGGAACCAGCACTCTTGAATAAGTGAAGACAAGTAAAAGATGACACATCGTAAATAGATAAAAAGAGAAATTTTTTATGATGTACCATTGATTTTTTTTTTAAAAAATTGGACTTCTATTGAATTTTTAGATTAAAAATCAAATTTCTATTGAAGTTTTAAATAAAAATTGTTTTTATTGAATTTTAGTAAAAAATTATTTTTTCATAGTGAAAAAAATTCCATTATTTTGGGGGGGGCATGGCCCCTTCCTGCCCCCTCTGCCTCCCGGCGCCAGGGCAGCTGCCACCCTTGATGCGGGCTTCCCGTCTCGAGGAAGGGTCGTGGCTAGAGACTCCTCTTGGATGGCGCCGTCGCTGGTCTCCACACCGGCTGTTGGCGCCTACTCCGCAGCCTATCGGCTTCGACTCCATCTCGACCGGGTTTAGGGAACGGAATCTGGTGCTCTGGCCGCCTCGTGCTTGAAAGACACAGGTGCTAAGTAAAGTTCTTACTAGGCTGGGCCTAAACTTGGCAAAGGCCCAATAATGAAATCATTTGATATAGAAAAAGATCTACTTTTCCTTCTCTAACTTTTGCAAAAATCTGTTTCTCTCTCTAAACTCTAAAACGAGACAAACAACATCCCTCAACTTTTCAAACCATACGCTTTACCTCCCTGGAGTGTTTTGAGGATGGTTTTGCTATAGTGACAATGATCTTGTCTTTTTTATTTTATACTAGTAGGATGCCCCGTGCGTTGCTGCGGGTATGAAATAGAAATGTAAGGAGTTTATATTGGTCGAAACTATAAATTAGTAGATACATATATATGGATATAGTAGATCAATTGCGGAGGTTGTATCATTGATATACATGGTCTAGATTATTTGAACTTGTCATCACCCAAATTTTATCTACCGAAACCCCCACCCCTACTATACCTGAGGGTCATCCCCCTCCCAAAATTTAGGAGTTTTCCTTCATAAAATTATGCATGTTCCAGAGGACCACATGTAATCCATGTGATATATAGTTTTGCTAGTTTTTTGTTTACAAACGGGTTTTTGTTTAGAAACGGTTTAAATTATCAAAATATATCCATATGGGTCTTGTTTTGAAGAGCTTATTACGAGGAATATCATGGTGCAATTAGATTTTAATTACGATACTTGGTTTAGGTGCTATGACTTTTTTTATTTCAAAAGAAAAAACTAGTGGGAGATAAATTAGTCTAAGTGGAGGTAACTCCCTTGATGATGTCAGTGACATCACTTTTGAAATATCGATCAATCAAAAGTCGGAGAATTAGTTAGTGGGGGTTAGGATTATACGAGTTATAGATTTGTTTCGGTAGAATTTTGGAAAAATCATAGTAAATTATAGAAAAATCATAAAATAAAAAATCTAATTTTGTTGGACTCCACAAGATATCTACCCAATGAATATATAATGTGGTATGATCTAGTATAAAGTTTTTGCTAGTTTTTTCCTTTTTATTTATTTTGAATTAATCTTTAAAAAATCATAGTAAATCATAGAAAAATAATAAAATAGAAATTTAATTTTCTTAGACTCTACATGAGTAGATCTACAAATGAACATATAATACGCTATACTTTAGTATAAAATTTTTATTGTAGCTTTTCGATCTAGTCCCTCCGTCCCTAGGATATAAAGCGCCGCACGTATTTTAAAATTTAAACTTTGTTATCTTTTGACCCAATAATTAGTCTAATAATATAAATTTTTATAGTACAATAGTAATAGCATTAGATTTATCTTCAAAAATACTTTCTAATGATACTTTTATTGTTGTCATAAATTATATATAATAATATAAATTAACGGTCAAAGTATGATTTTGAAGACCGCACCGAGTCAAATCGTGCCTTATATCTTGGGACGGAGGGTATGTTTTTCTCAGTAATTAATTGAAATGATTCATAACTGTAGCTTCTAATTATTTTTTTGGAGTAAGAGCATACCATATTATATATTCACCGTGTAGATCTACTTATGTGGAGTGCAATAAAATTGAATTTTCTATTTTATGATTTTTCTATGATTTTTCAAAGATTTAGCCAAAATAAATAAAAAAAAAAAGACTAGCCAAAACTTTGTACTAAAGCATACCATATTATATATTCACTATGTAGATCGACTCATGCAGAGTTCAACAAAATTAGATTTTCCATTTTATAATTTTTTTTGTGATTTATTATGATTTTTAACCAAAATAAAAAATAAAAAAGATAAAACCAATGTCACTGTACCAAAACCACCCTCAAAACCACTCCAGAGAGGTAAAGCATATGGTTCGAAAAGTTGAGAGAAATTATTTATCTGGTTTTAAAGTTAAGGGAGGAAAAATAGATTTTTGCGAAAATTAGAGGAGAAAAAGTAGACTTTTTCCTTTTTGATATATACTCCTCCAAGTTAACATAATCGTAACTCCACCAGGAAAGAAAACAAAAAGAAAAATCATGAATTCTTATGCTTCTACAGTTGTATTCCTACAGAGCACAAATTGCATTGACATTTGACGAGGAAGTAACTGATCGAGAAGATAGTAATTTGATCAGCAAACCTCTGAAATTAACTCATGGTCAGGACTCAGGACTAGTCCTCTCCAGCTGCAAGCCCAGGCCATCGACGACGTTGTAAATATACGTATCCTGTACCGCCAGGAACCTGTGTACCTCACCGTCTAGCTCGATCCAACTGTAGGCAGACAGCTTCTGCCAGTTCTTGCTCTTCATCAGGTCTTTGATCTCTCTCACATCGCTCTAGAGCCCAGAGTCAGCGTAGATATTGGACAGGAGAACGTAGATCGACGAGTTATTGGGCTCCAGTACCACAAGCTTGCTCGCGGCGAGCTTGGCAAGCTCAACGTCCGCATGGCTCTGAAGGCGCTGAGCAGCGTGGTCGAGATCACCGCGTTCGGTTCAACTTCCATGCATGTCACAGATGAACTTTAGGCTTCCCACATTGCAGAGGAGGTCCACTATGGAAGTGCAGTGCTCAACTTGAGGAGAGACATGTTGCCTCTTCATGTCTTTGAAGAATGCTATATATGCCTTTTTCTACCAAGCCAGCATGGGTGCATGCTGTCAATAGCGCAAGAAAGGTGACCTCATTGGGCTGAACAGAACCCCATCTTCTACCATTTCCCCGTACAAGTTGATTGCATCTTCTGCAAAACCGTTCAGTGCTAGGCCTCTGATCATGGAGTTCCAAGAAATAACCACCTTCTGTTCCATCCGGTTGAAGACATTGCGAGCTCTGGGCAACATGCCCGCACTTGGTGTAGATATCAATCAGAGCAGATCCGAGATAGCTGGTAAGTGGCAGTGTTTGACTCTCGATATAGCTCCCAATCTGTTCTCCGGGTTCATCAGAACCCAGTTGAGCACAAGCAGACAATACACCAACAAAAGTAATTAACTTCGTTTGGCTTGCAATTGGTTGCCTTCATCCTCTCAAACAGCTCAAGAGAGATTCATGTGGTCTCCCATTATGTGAATAACCAGCAATCATGCTACAACATCCCTTGGTGGCATCCGATAATACAGAGTTTGACTCTAAGACGTGTCTAGCGACGATATGCAAATCTCCATGTCCCATATGTGTGATCTGGGCTCACGACATATGCTCATATGACTGACCATATATCGACGAAAAGACTTACAACAACACATACAGGAGACACTAAAGATTGGCTGTGGTATAGTGTACTTGCCAGGTCACTCCAATTAACACACGTTTGAGGATATATGGAGCAAGAAACAACAGCAGTAATTCCTCAGATAAACAGTAGCAGCAGTAATAATCCAACAACTTGATGACTAGAACCGTTTTCTTGAAAAAAAAAACCGTTTTATTGCAAGACATACAAATGGTAATTACCACAAGCTTTGGGGCACAAAAATGTATATCTATCTCTCTCACACACACACAAGGTAGGATGTAGTTCAACCAAAACTGATAACGCCGGGCCGACCAGCACCACCACCTCTCCGGTCTCCGGCCAATATGATTGTCGTCAGTGCGTCGAGGGGCAAGGTTTGACGCAGTAACAGCGAATTCCATCGAGCGGGAGGGGAGAGATGAGGCACCTGCCGCCGGTGTAGCCCTTGCCCTCCTCCCTGCACCCGATCGCGCAGTAGTCCGACCGCACGCACAGAACCCCCGGTAACCGGGTACTCCGTGTCAGGCAGTCGCGTGCCTGAACCGGCCGCATCTCTGCACCCAGGCACGCACGCAGCAAATGTAAATGTTAGGCAACATCCGGCGAGATATGATCGATCGCTAGCTGCTTGGACTTGTTACAAGGTACTACTAGTTAAATTGATCATGAACGTAGATGCACAGCACACGTACGTACCTGAGGCCACGACGAGGAGCGTCAGCAGGAGGACGACGGCAGCGGACGACAGCTTCTCCCTTGAAGGCTCCATTGCCGGATTCGTTTGGGCGTCGAATTGAAGAAGGGAAATGGATGTAAAGTCACGTGGAACTATCGAAGCCGTTCCTGAGGCCAGTATATATAGGATCCGGCGGGAAGAGAACTAGAGATAAGAGAAGAATATAGGTGGTGATAACGCTCCAGATCATCAAGCATAAATAACTACTGCGTCGTTACAGCTATAGGGGCTGGCCTGATAATCTTCAGTTTTCATATCTATGAAACACATAAGTCCCTTTCTCTAGGATAATTAAGAATAGCAGATTTTCTATTGCACTTCCTAAAAACACACTAAGGCCCATTTAGTGTGGGCCTATTTGGTGTAGTTCACATGCATGCAATCACATGTCCTTAATACTTCCAGAGCACTAAGGTGCGTTTGGTGTGGCTCTAGCTCTGGTTCCTCACTTGAAGCAGTTTTTCTGATGGAGCTAAAGTTGTCCGGGAAATGTTTGGCAAAAAATGGCTTCAATGACGCTTTTGTCATAATTTGTATTAGGATTGCGAGAAGCCAGGAGAGCCCACTTTTTTCAGCTTCCGACCTTCTACAAAAAACGACTCTAGCTCCTTTGGGTTTTTAATTTCCTTGCAAGGAGCCATTGTCTTGATGGCCGTTTGATGGGGTTCCTCTCAAAAGAAGCCATGAGAAGTCAGAGCCCTCGGCCGAGCCTCCTCCTCAAACTCGACTTGGCCAAGGCGTTCGACTCGGTGTGCTGGACCTTTATGCTTGAAGTTCTGCAGCACATGGGGTTTGGCTCTAGATGGAGGGATTGGATTTCGGCAATCTTGGGCACGGCAAGCACGAAGGTCTTGCTCAACGGCATCCCTGGACGGCGTATCTGTCATGCACGGGGACTGCATCAGGGCGACCCGCTCTCGCCGATGCTGTTCGTGCTGGTTATGGAAGCCTTCAACCGCACGTTACAGTGGCTGGATGGGCAGGGCTTGCTCGCGCCGCTAGGGCGACCGGGCGAGGTGCGGAGAATAAGCTCGTATGCAGATGACTTGGTCGTGTTCTTGCAACCCAATGATGATGACCTTCTCAATCTGATGCTCGTGCTCCAGACGCTGGGGCAGGCGTCCGGCCTGTTCGTTAACTGGGAGAAGAGTGTGGCCACTCCGATATTTTGCACCGATGATGACACGGAACGGGTCCGGTCCACCCTGGCCTACAGGGTTGAGGGGTTCCCGAGCAAGTACCTGGGTATCCCTCTCTCCATCTTCAAGCTAACAAGGAGCGAGGAGCAACCTCTGGTGGACGCTATTGCGGCTCGTATTCCGGCTTGGCGTGGACAGATGCTGAACGCGGCTGGCCGGTCGACTTTGGTGAAGGCTACACTCTCGGCGGTCCCCGTACACATGGCCACAGCTCTCTGCCTCTCCTCGTGGGCAGTAGGCTGCATTGATAAGCTGCGGCGGGGCTTCATCTGGGCTGGTGTGGCAGAGGCTACGGGTGGACGGTGCAAGGTGGCCTGGGAGGTCGTCACCAGGCCAAACCACCCTGGGCGGCCTCGGCGTGGCTGACCTGAGGCGGGCCGGGGTGGCGCTGAGGCTCAGGTGGCCTTGGCTGTCTCGCACGGACCATGGGAGAGCCTGGCAGGGGCTACGGGGCGTCGAGGAAAGGGTCGTCATGGCCTTCTTTCAGGCTGCTACCAGTTCGGTTGTTGGCGATGGGCGGTCCACGCTCTTTTGGACCGATTCCTGGCTCCAGGGCAGCTGCATTCGTCTCTTTGCCCCGACGGTTTTCGCGGCTGTTCCTAAGCGACGTCATGTTTGCACCGTGGCGGAGGCTTTGGAGGGGCGGGCCTGGGTTCTCCACATTACCGGCCCTAGGTCTACTCGCCTTCTGGACGAGTTCATCCTCTTGTCCAACCTCCTGGAGAGCGTTAACCTGGTGTCGGGCGTCCCTGACACTTTCTCCTGGCGCCTTAGCGCGGATGGCCGCCACTCCGCTGCTTCGGCATATGGGGCGATGTTCTTGGGTTGTTCCAGACCGCCGGGGGCTCGAGTTCTATGGAAGACCTCGGCTCCGCCGAGGGTTAAGTTCTTCTTCTGGCTGGTCATGCACGGGAAATGCTGGACGGCACATAGACGGTGGAGGCATGGCCTGCAGGAGGATTGTGTGTGTGTCCTGTGTGACCAAGAAGCGGAAACAATGGAGCACCTTATCCTGGGTTGTGTGTTCAGCAGGGAAGTTTGGGACCGGTGTCTAGCTGCCTTCCACCTTCAGGGGCTTGTTCAGGTTCATCAGGAAAACGTCATGGGTTGGTGGTTGCGTTCCTGGAGATCCTTGCCGAAGACGGTTCGTAGAGCTTTCGATGCCTTACTTATGCTGGTGGGTTGGTCGCTCTGGAGGGAGCGGAACTCACGCACGTTCCGGGGGTCGAGCTCTCCGGCTGTGCTCGTGGAGGCGATTCTGGAGGAAGCGGACCTCTGGACTGCAGCGGGCTTCAAGCGGTTGGCCGTGCTGGTGGCCAGGAGGCTGAGCGTCTAGGGGGTGCTCTTGGTGAAGCCCAGCTGTTAAAATGTAGTCTCCAGAGTTGTCTCGTGGGTGGTGTGCGTTGTGTTCTGGTAATCTTCGGCTTACCATGGGTTTGTGACCGGAAAAACTCTTCTTCTGCTTAATGAAACACATGCCTCGCATGTTCTCGAAAAAAAGAAGTCAGAGCCCTGCCAAATGAAGCTACGTTTTAAGATTGATGAAGTCATCACGACGATTTATTATTGGCAGACAATCACTTAGTGTTGAACAAACAAACATGTCATTAGTAGATGCACAAGATGCTAGCTATAGATTTGATCCTTAAGGGTCCTAATGCTAGAGACCATAGGTAGTTTCTATACTTATTAATTTATAGACACTAGACACTACACAGAGAAATTTTGTTCCAATTGATAGTTTCTACATAATAATCTTTTGTAGTCACATGTCTTCTCTTTTCTCATCTAGTTATCATATCTCTTCGTGTCTTGGTTTTTGTATAAATATGGTTTCTTATCTAGCAAACTATTTGCTCCTCTCTCTTCTTTAATTGCAGTGCCACATCAATTTTTTTTGCTTATTTGGTAACCTAATTAATGAACATAGAAACCTTGCAGTTTCTTATTAGTTGGGAGTGTCCTAATAGGCACAAGTTCAAGTACTTCCATTAACCTTGTAAGCTATGCTTAGTTCTCTAATTCCTAATGGACTTATCAAATCTAGAGGATAACACAAAATATTTAAGTAAAGAATTAAAATGATGATTTAAATACTATAAAAATTTACGACTGTAAGAATATATATGTCAGATTGACATTGAGGAGAGACCCTTAACGAAGACCATCTCTAAAAATAGTGATTTCTAGAGTCCATATCAGTCAATTTTTTTTAAAGTTTGATCAATTTAATAAAGAAAAAATAACAACATTATGATATAAAATGAATATATTATAAAAATATATTCTATAATAAATCTAATGATACTAATTTGATAACATAAATCTTAATATTTTTTGCAGAAATTCAGTTAAAATTTAAAAAATATGACTTATGACAATTTTAGAAATCACTTCTTTCAAGGACGAAAGGAGTATCTTAATATAATCTAAGTGGCTTACTTAAGTTGAGACATTGTCCTATGAAACATAAGAGAAATATACCTTTTTCAGTTTGACTACTGATCATGTTCTATCATTGTGAATTAAAAAGTCTTCATCAAAACATTGGTATATCAAACAATTGTAGAACTGAGAGCCTTTCTATGCCTTAGAATATTGTGGCGATTGTTGGATATTAATTGGCTTCCCATTTTTATTCAATTAAAATAAAATAAACATAAAGCCCATGTTAGATTCTAGGTGCATTAAAGTCTTAGTCCGAATGAGATTTTGTCTCAAGGTTGACTCTACTTAAATAGGTGATATCTATGTGGTGAAGTTGAGATAGGTGCGTGTGTGTGCACGACCCACCATGACATGCTGTGGTGCGGAGTAGAATGTTTTTGGGGCATAGGACAATCGATGGCGCACTCATCAAGCATTACTAGTGTAACGATACTGCCCTCGCAGACTAACACCAGTCTTTTCTGCGCACTTTGTCCTTACTCATATGCACAAGCACGCTTAACTTTAGAATTTTTTTGGAGATGGACTCCCGAAAAAGAAATTGCAACTTATTGGTATGAGTATCATATTAATCCTATTAAGCCCTTGGTCGGGGTGTTACGTCCCACCCCCTTAAGTGATCGACATCCTTGTCGATCAACCCCAGGCCAGAAACCTCCTCTCTTGGCCACGTCCATATGTTCAGTGCCAGCGCATATGCCATGCTATGTGACCATAACGGATCCACACTAGCCATGCGTACCATGCCTACGCAACTGTGACACACACACCCGTGAAACCGCGAGAGTCGGCTCTGATAGCATTTGTAACGTCCCGCCTCCTCGAGGCCAAGCCCGCTTACATCTCGCCGCCTTTAATAGGACCAACACTGCCTTCGCCAACCCGCTTAACTTTAGAGTTTTTAGAGATGGGCTCTCGGAAAAAAAGTTGCAACTTGTTGGTATGAGTATCATATTAATTCTATTAAGCCCTATGCCGGGGTGTTACAACTAGCATAACTCACACGAGAGTAATACATGTCTGTTACTCATACCGGAGTCTCAACAATACTAGCTAAGTTGCTAACTGATGTGGAGGAATGAGATAAAGACAAAGACTATTTTTTTATATATTTATATACTATTGGACCTACATATCCGTCTCTTATATTCTTGAACTATATGAATAGATCAGTTATTTACTCACCACAGTGACTACTCTCTCTTCTACTTTTTCTCTATGACATTAAATCTAACTAGTCAAATAGCAGCCATTGAGGACACCCTAATATGACAGTTACGCTAATTTGATGTTTATACCTCTTCATGGTAACATCACTGGTGTCTAGATTTATCCCCTATGCCTGTCATTATTTGCACTATATAAGAGCAAGTATAACAATTGTGTTAGAGCCAAGTAAATATTTTTGTGGAGAAAAGAAAAGATAAGAGCATAGATTTCATGCAAGAAACAAGCTGGACACGAAAACATATGTAATAGTGGGCCCATATATTAAGTAAGGAGAAATAGGAAAGAGAAGATGTGATATGGGTAGAAGTAATAATAAAAAAGTTTCTTATAGATTAAGAAGAGACCACTGTTGTATAGCTTGGCTCTTACAAATTAACTGATAACTAAACACTTGGCTCTATTATTGAACTTGCTGTAAAGAAATTCCTTCTCCTTTGCCTCGCATGTATAACACAACAAACCTCTTTGCCTCCGAGATCCAAGTATCCAACACATACTTTGTTGTTACTATTTTCCAGTCTTCTTGTCTCATTACTCCTACGTGCATAGGTGTCTTAGAGAGCAGGCCCTAGAACCATGATATCTGTCGTGAGCCTGCAGCAGTGATGGGTGATCATGGTTTTGGGAGCGCAAATTTTGGTGTGACTACTCGTTCGACTTCTCGACATCCGTTCCTAATATATTGTTGTTAGTCTGCTTCCTTACATTCCAATATACTATATGTACTATTTTCTAGTGAACGTTCGTGGAACATCACTGTAAACCTCTTCCTACATCGATATTGTGATCCAAAACATTGAATATCCCAAGTAGCCGGCAACTTGCACCGCGCATGAAGGGGCTTCTCGCTCCTTCTTCTCCTTTCGTCTGCTACAGTTGCAAAAGGCGAAAAAGGGGCGACGACGGGTTCCGGCGGCGATTTCGCCGGCCTTCTTCCTCTCCGGGCTCTGTGTTGGGACTGGATGGGGAGGATGGCTGGGAAATCGTCGCGGATGATGTATATAGATTAGGATCGAGTCCTAGGTCTAGGGTTTGCTCGCCGTTGGCTGACGGTGGAGCTCTGTTGTGCCGGGAGGGCGGCGTTCCTCTTCGGCTCGTTTTTACGGGCGCCGGGCGGCAAGGTGATGGTGGCGGCGGCGGCGGTGAATAAGTTCTCCTGGCCTCTTCCTCACCCCGGCGGCGTTTCACTCCGGCGCCATCGGGCGAGGTTGTGGAGACCTCTGCAGGAGTCCGCGCGGCCGGCTGATCTATCGCCTCCGGGAGGCGGTGGTGCCGGGCGGCGCGTCACAAAGGTACGGACACGGCCAAGGGTGTTGTGGATCGTGGGAGCGCGGATCGAGCTCGATTCCCCGCCGATGCGAATCGACGGCGAGCCCGATTCGGGATTGAGAGGAGCTTGGGGCGTGTCCCCGGCCGACGCTTCTTCAACGACGTAGTCTACTGCGGCTCGCTAAAGCTTTCAAGCGATGGAGTTCCTCCGATCCGGGCGGCGGCGGGGGCTTCCGACGCCGAAGATGGAAGACGGTGGCGTTCGCCGGCTGCACGGTGGCCAGGGAGCATCTTGTGTTTTGTTGTTCTTTAGGGGCTTCTGTGCAAAGCAGCTGTATCCGTATCCTGTACAATCGTATCTGTACGCTTTTGTGTATGCGTATTCCTTAACTAAGTAATACAGATGCGGTTATCAAAAAAAAAAAAAAAAAATTGATTGAATATCCCACTATGTTGACTAGTGGAAGCGGCAGCACATGTGCCTCTAGCACTGGTCCCACCTTAGGGTCAACTTATTATGCTGCTATCAGGGGCGGAGGGAGGGGGGGCAGGGGGGCTTGGCCCCCCCAACATCCTGCTAATCTCTCATTAGCTCCTTAGAAATTACCGTTGATTAGCTCATCTGTTAAGGCTGGCCCCCCTCAAATTAGTGCTGATGTTAGTGCTCTCCCCTATCTTTGATTTCTGGTTCCGCCCCTGCTGCATATATGTTTTTATTCATATGGTTAAGGTCCTGTTTGGATACAAAATTATTTTGGAGTTTTATATGAATACTATGGTTTTACAAAATGCCTAAGTATTAAAAAGTAAGGAAGTGTTTGGATAGAATAAACTTTGAAGGTTTAGAAACCATGGTATTTATAAAACTATAGTATTTTTAGAGTTTTGGAAACTCCACCTAGACCCTCTTTTTTCTAGACAGAGCTTTGGCGCTCTACGCGTGTTATTTTCTCGGCATGCTTTTTTTTTTTTCATTATGGCTGATGCGTTCCAGGATTTCACCCGTGCAGCTTTCGTGCCAAGCAGAGATGGGCAGGAAGCAAGAAACGTGATTAGTTTACATACAAGGGTTCGTGTTATCCTATCAATAGGAAAGAATTGTGGCAAGACTAGTAGTAACAAAAACTATTTTTTCGGTCAAGAAGGGCAGTTTGATCGCTAATCCAATCTTTTTCATTGTATTATAATAAAGAATGTATTTTGTTGTACTATAAACATTATCTAAATAAAATGGATTGGTATTTACGGACAAATACACGCTATTTTTACAAGCAGGACAGAACCAACGAATTTGAAAGCAGTGTATTGTTATTGTAGCCAAACATGACAAGAACACCCAAACAGGGCCTACCATGTTTTTGTTTATAGAAACTATAAAAAGATCACACGTGTACATGCTTGTTATAAATATTTTGCTAATTTTATGAATTAGAAAATGCCTGAATGTGCCTAAATATCTAACAGCAAGTTCACATCTCAGACCATGAAACAAGCATGTAAACTCTGAAGAAGCCGGCAGCCGGAAAGCCCTATCAAAGGTTCCTTGGATGAAGAGATATAACAAACATAAAGCCGTATCAAAAGTTCACATCTGTCTGTGTTTTTGCACAATCTATCTGTGTTTTTGCAAGAAAAAAAGATCAAGAGCCAACACTACACATAGTAGGTAGGATTTTCTCATTTATTCAAGAACCCATCGTCCCCTTAATAGACACACAAAAAGCAGAACTCATCGTCCCCAGTCCCCCCACTCTGATCCGTCGGGGCTACCACTGCCCTGGCCGCAGCCAGCACGGCGTGATGCACCAGCATGTCAACTGGATGCCGCGGCACGTGCCGCCGTAGTAGGCCCTATTCTCCTGCAAGCACTTGTCGTTGCAATTTTTCTTGCTGAAGCACAGACCCTCGAACGTGGCGCTCGGAGACAAGCACTCTAATTTCGCCTGAGCTGCAGGCCCCATCTCTGCACGTAACACAACACGCGCGCGATTCGACGACGTTATAGCAAAACCATCAGATATATATATATGTTGCGACTTGTTACATGTCTCAGGATTGGACGACGACGTACGTACCAGCGGCCACAGCGAGTAGGAGGAGGACGACGCCTGCTGAGAGTTGTTTCCTGTGTGAAGCCTCCATTGTTGGTTGCTTGAGCGCCCATGGAAAGAAGAAAATGCAGGAAGTATATATATATACAGATGAGTGAAAAGCCTTGGGTGCTTGATGGGGGTTACATGTTGGGGGTGTTCCAAATCACCACGGGGCTATTTTAAGGTGCTTCAATTACTGCAAGAAACGTAAGGCAGAGAATAAGTTTTGAACGTTCATCGATAGCTCCATATGTTTTAATTAGTTGTTTTCAACCAATCTTTTATATCATAATATTATTGGAGTCATCCAACGAAGTTTCCTGCCCGTTTTGTCATGACATATACTGATATCGATCAGCATCAGCTCTCCCGGCCGGTCCGATCCCGGGGGCCGGTCAGCCTGAGCCGGCTGGAGACCATGGCTCGTGCGTTCCTCTCATTTCACTCCTCCTCCTCGCCCGTCAATCTGTCATCATCATCATGGACGACGAAACGATGGAGGCGGCTGAACGGGCACTTTGAGGATAATTCTCGTGAGATGTGTTAGGTAAAAAAGATAAATTCTGGCGGCTGAATGGGCACTTTGAGGATAATTCTCGTGAGATGTGTTAGGTAAAAAAGATAAATTCTGAAAATTCTTTTAGAAATATGTTTTCTAAAAGTTATTCATCACCTAAGTCATTATGAAAGACATAACATTAATCTCAAAAATCTGCATCAAATTTAGTAATTTACCTAATTCTATCTTTATGAAAATCATGTCCGGTATGTATAGCATCACCACATGGAGACAGGTCCCACTTAGCAGCCGCACATGGCAAGGTGCAAAAGCAATGACCGGTAAAGCCGCGACACTTGCCGTCGGTGTAGCCCTTGCCCTCCTTCAAGTACACCCTCCATCAGGCAACCACCACCCATGATAGCTGGAGCCTGGAGAGCCACTTAGGGCGCGTTTGGTTCCTTGTATATTGGCCAGCCTGGCCGATGAGATGCAACTTGTGAACGTTTGGATGCCTGCTCGGAGGTCTGGGCCTGGCCCGTGGCATGCAAATGCCCTCGCCGAGCCTGGCTCCCAAGAAACGAAAATGGAAACCGTTTCTAGCGGGCCTGGCTCGCGGGAGACAAGCGCGAGCGCGCGACAGCACCGTGGCGATGCAAGCTGCTGCACGCGTGAACCTTAGGGTAACCTTCTCATTTACCGCTACACCGCCACCACCGTGCCGCCGCCGGCGCCGGCGCCCGGGCGCCCCTGGGCCCTCCACGCTCTCCTCTCCCTTCTGCTTCGAGAGCTTCCAGGTGAGGCACCGTTCGCCCGTTCATCCGTTCGTCTTCCTCTTCCTCTTTCTTTTCCTCTCTACTCTCCTCTCCATTCCTGTGTGCTAACACATCTCTCGCCCTTTGATTGTGTGAAGGATTTGGGTTCAGTCTTGGGTCACTGGAGGCCCATATATAGCAGCCAAGTTTGATTGTGTGGAGGATTTGGGTTTAAACGTTGGTTTGTCTTGTGTAGATCTCCCTCTCTCATCACTTATTCAGGTCAGGGAACGGCGTTCATACCCCCCTCTGTTCTTGTTACTGAAGGTACCCTCTGTTCTTGTTACTGAAGATCTCACTGTAGCGATGACAGTGGAACATTTCTGGATTTTTACCTCTTTATCTTCTATTTGCTTGTGCAGATTTGATGAAATGCTTCAGCCTTGTATTAACTGATGTGCTGAGAACTGAATGTTTGGACACTAAGCATATATCCATGTTGTAAATTTATGTTGCAATTTGACGTAAATTTGGATATCAATACGTGATGCAATTTGATGTAAATTTTGCCCTACCATGATAGACCTGGTAAATGGTGATGGTATCCTCACCATTTCATGCAAGAGGTAATCAAACCATGTTGTATGCGACCAACCAAACAAACTGAGCTAACATTTACCTGTTTGAATCTCATGCAATCTAGGCAACCAAACATGTGCTCATCGTGGCCAGGATTCAGTGAAACAGTCAACCAAACAATGAGGCCCTGCATGTGCTAGGCCTGGCTGGCCAGAGCCTGTATGCCAGATACGAGCCAGGCTAGGCAAAGATGGAAACCAAACGCGCCCTTAGGTGAGACCACTTGCGTGCTTGAGCTGGCACCAAATCTGCTTCATAAACACCTTGCGCACAACACAATGACATGATGAGCACATAGGCAAAACCGTCAGCCAAATCAATATGTAATCATGGTTCACGTTGCCACTTCCTTTCATGTACATATGCATGTATCGGCGGCCACGACAACAATAAGCAGGACGACAATGGTTGTTCCATTTCTTGAGCTTCAGTTCTTGTATGTATTTGTATAAGCGGATGGGTGAATTGAAGATCGAAGCCGAGTGCCTCCGCTCCTGTCCTGTTCTGGCAATATAAACAGGGGGAAAAGATATTTTTTGTTTGATAAAGGAAGATTTTATTAAAACCTCAAAAGTAATACATTGAGATGATACAACGTCTTAGAGAGCAACTTCTGGCCTCCGTCTAATACAAGACACATAACCAAAAAAGCTGAAACCTGACATAGTTTAGTGACTATCAATTTGTAAGCTAGACTGCTACCCATGTGCTCAAGAAGGAAAAAAAAAATCCTTGGCCAAATGCGTCAACTATTGTGATGCCGCTACAACTGTCCTGCAATTTCAGCTTTTGTAGAATAGCCAAGTACGTAGCCAATGTGTAACCAAGTAGATAAATAGACCAACAAGTCGGAGCTATCCCTAGTAGGAGTAAAAGCTTCACAAAACGCTTGTCAAAGAATGATTGCTTAATGTCTTTTCTCTGTGACAAAAACAACAAATTTTGCTACATTGCCAATTATGTTTTACTAGGTTAGCCTTTGTCAGTATAACTCCCACAGGAAAAAAAATTCCAGTGGGGCTTTCACTTCCCAAATGAGTTTGTTAATGGTGTGACTTTACTGAGAATTTTGTCCATTTGGATGTAAATTGCAATGAAACTCATCTACTCGCAGACCAACTTTATTTTAGCAATTGCTCACATGCCAAGTTTTTATGGCAAGCAGTTCATATGGTGTTAGCAATTAAACCATCTCGAAATGCCAATAACTTGTTTAATGGAAGGTACTTTTAGAAAGATAAGAATTTTTGGCCACTCTTACTAATTCGTGTGGCAGAATTGTAGACCCAATTCTCTTTTTGGTGTTTTTTTCAGGAGACTCATTAGCTTTGGTTCTAGGCCAAGTGCAACAATGTGAGGTTCAACAAGCGCTCATGATGAAGGCTTGTCGAACTTTAGAGACCGTGGCAATAAGTCTCTTCATGTCCTATGGATGGCCTTATTTGTTTATAATTGGGTTTTGAGCTATTTATCTTACGAACACTTTGTTTATACAGAGTTTTTAAGTAAGTTGTAATAAGTTAGTCTAATACCTCTTCAACAAGGATGAAGCCGGATACTCTTTTCATTATAAAAAAATTGGGACAATAAATTGTTCTACGCTACTAATTTAGGAACTGCAAGGTCTCTTCACTACGATAGGTTTGGTGACAGACTATGAAGAACCTCCGCAATAGTAATGTGTTTAGGTCTAGCTATGTTGTGAAGACACAGATATTGTTCCTCGTAAAGACCAATTCTCTAGCCGCTCGTTTTGTGATTTTTTATAGTGCTTGGAAATAATTACAACCGTCCATACCTCTTCATCTAATGGCTAAGAAGGTAGAGGAACCAAATCATAGGAACTTAAGTTGTGGACCGGCTCTAAAATTTGGTGGGCCAGGAACCCTATTGTTTTTACTGATAATTAAATTGTAAAGGGTGTAACTGTACTTTCATTTAATACTCAGATTCACGTTCGTGGCCCTCGTACTGCTGGGGACGAAGGGACGCACTGCCGGCTTCTACGGCTGCTGCTTTGCCTCTCTCGCACCATCGTGGACAGGAACTTCCATTAGCATTTAGCACGTCGTCACACTTGCTGCCATGGCGACTGCTGGCCTGCTTTTCTGCTTCACCACGTAGATTCGTTCCTCGGGGCGTTCGGGATTACTGCGGGCGGCTACGGCTGCCAGCGATCGAAGGCGGGGGCGTGAGTCTCGAGGGAGCCGCGGTGTTGTGTCCACGAGCGGGGTGAATGGGAGCTGGGCAGGGGCCGACGGCGTCCACGACCACGGCCGTCGTCGACGGGGACGGAAAGGGTAGAGAACGTCCGGGAAACTGTAGGGAGAAAAAAAATCCGTTTGTTCACCCTACGCTAGAAATAAAAATGGATCGGTGGAACCACGGGTTCCTCCAAGCACCGTATAAAAGCTCGTTTTGATTTTGCTTACTTGTGTTCCGTCCTCTAAAATGAAGGATCCAAAGGAAAAAAAAAAAGTCTCGCTTTGCCTTGATAAGACGAGACCAGAAATGTGAATCCCCATTTTTTCCATTCCACCTGTACTTGTGGCTTCATGCCTAAATATTTATTAGAGTAGTTGCTGCCAAGACCCCTCTACAGAACAACCATTCACTAAGTACAGCAATGTTTTAATATGCAGATCATGAATTCCATGACCTCCTTGGTCTTTGGGCTAACACAAGATGCTCCACTTAGCTAAATGATATTTCTTTTTTGTTCATCACCTTGCTAGTAAAATCTAGAACGGAAATAATCCAATTTCCTTTGGACTCCTTTTAGCAAGACAAACAAGGACATCATAACATTGATAGACTGCTAAGCACTGAATTTATCAATATTAAGCATCCCCAACAAAAAGATGTTTTCCTTTCCAACTACCTAGTCGGTTCTCAAAATGTTCCTCTCAACCTTCCTAGGAATTCCCAAATAACCAATTCAAAAACTACCTAACTTACATCGCGTATTGATCAAGGTGGTCTTTGGCATCTGCAAAACAGAACAATTCACTCATGAAAATTGATTTTTAAACCTGATACTTCCTCAGAAGCACAAAGCAGCAACTTCAAATTTTGAGCTTTCTCAAGGTCATGGTCCGTAAAATAATTGTATCAATAGCATATTGTAGAATAGAAATGCCAGACATCGACATTAACATTAATTGTTACGCTCCCACCCAAAATGATAGCTTCAACCGAATTTATCCGCTTGGACGAAAACCCTTTTATTTGTAGTGTTTGAAATAAGAAGGGTCATTTAACTTTATCATACATATTTTCAAAATCTAACTTAAGAATAACCTCATGCGAACACAAGGTTTATACTTGTGGTTCAGTTGTGATGATGAGTGATTGATTCAATTACTAGCATCTCAAATGGGGTGCTACTGATGGCGGGCCGCGCCGAATGGACCGGGAGCGGTGAAAGGGCGGACGCATCGAGACTTGGATTGAGGGACCCGGAATCGCTGGGCGGGATCGTGTTGCTGGCACTTGGCTTCGACAAGTGCAAGGACATGGGCCGATTTGTTGGTTTGGGCCTCAAAACCAACAGAGGCTGGTTTCGGTGGTTTGGGCCTCAAAATCACCCGGCGGGGTTTCTGGGTTGAGCCTCAAAACCCCCGCGGAGGTCCCGAGGCGGACGGACGGCATGTGGCGGCATCGGGAGTTCGCGTCGAGGCGGCTACCGGTGAGAAGGCACGGTGGCCGTCGGATCAAAGATTGCATCGAAGTCGGTTCGAGTTGGACCGCAATATCCCTAGGGCTAGGTGGTTTGCTCGAGTTGTATCGGGGGCAAAAAGCGGAAAATTAAATAAGCCCGGTCGATAAGTAAGGTGGAGGGGGCCCATCTCCCTCACCTCTCCCATTTGCATTTTCCTTCTTCCTTTCTAGGTTTTCCCCTCCCCTTAGCTTCTCTTGTGAGAGAGGTCCACAAATTCGTGAATTTGTGTAAGAACCAGAGATTACAGCGGGAATGGAGGCCCTAACATCCTCGTGTCCTCCGGGATTCGATTCGTGATTTCGTTCTCCATGTTTTGGTCTGTGTTCTTCGTTTTCCCTATTTTTCGTTCTTAGCTACGATCTATTTTTCCCGGAGTTTGGATTGAATCTAAGCGATGATTTCTTGGGGATAAGTTCATTGCTCGCTGAATTTCACCTGTGCCGAGTTTGGGATCGATCGTCTAGTTATCATCGAAGTTCTCTTTGATTTTGTGCCGCCGCCATCTTCGTTCGTTCTGCTCATGCGAGTCTGTTCGTGAGAAGGACCGGACACTGTGCCTTTGGCACCGGTGCGTCCGCTGGGTGGTTCTGGTGTTTGGAACGGACGCTGAGTGCTTGCCACCGTCGCGTCCGGTCTGATTTTCCCTTGGTGTCCGATCAGCGCTCGTCTTCTCTGTCTCCGTGCGTGCCTCGATTCTTCCCCTGTCCTGTGCTGAGCTGCCAAGCGCCGAGCACCTCTCGCAGCTTCCTGCTTCCGTGTTCCCCTCAGAGGAACAAATCGGACAGCACAGGAAGCAGCAGGCCTGCAGCTGCCGTGTGCTCACTTTGCCTCTGATTTGTTTTCCTCAAATAGAAAGAGCAGCAAGCAACAGTTCGTGTGAATTGGATTTTCAGGTTGAGACACGTCTCTTTTAGCAACAGTGTTTGGAATTTTTAATTATTTTCTAGCTGATCATTACTTGATTAGTCTAGTGCTTATTTGCTAAGGAGTTTAGTCAGCCGCAGCTGCCCTGCTTCAGTACAAGAAGGTGAAGCCGAGCCCCTGGAATATTTACTCTAATTTCCAAGCTCCCTTTTTGTCTGTGGTTTGGGTATTTGTGATCTGATTCTCATTCCGATTACGTTGTGGTGTCCCGCTGTGTTCTTAAAGAACATCCACCCTGTTATAGGGTTGAGGGTATCACGGTTTTTGCGTTTTGAGTTTGGCAGTGATTTTGGGACAGTGGCCTAAATATTTTTGCGAGAAATTTTATGGCTCCCATTCACCCCCCTCTGGTCGCTGTTTTCGGTCCTTCAATTGGTATCAGAGCCGGTTAAGGATCATTCCACCTTAATCGGTTCGTGATCCGCTAGAATGCGACATGGAGCGCGGTTCAGGAAAGCCGCCGCATTTCAATGGAACCAATTACCCGTACTGGAAGATTCAGATGTCTGTCTATCTCTAGAGTCTCAGTGCGAGGGTGTGGAAAATCTGTGAGGATGCCAATTACGTTGTCCTTCCCGCTCGTGTTGGCCAAGAGCAAATGGAACAACACGATGCGAACAGCAAGGCACGTAATGCCCTCTTTTCGAGTCTTTCTAAGTCTGAGTTTGAGCGTGTCGGACACTTGACTACTGCTAGAGAGATATGAGTGAAGCTGCAGAGCTATCACGAGGGGACTCCCTAAATTAAGACCAGACTCTTTGACACATACAAGCAGGAGTACGAGAGTTTCCGGTAGCTTGATGGTGAGACCATCGATTCTATGTTCTCACGCTTTCAGACCATTGTCAACAAAATACGTGCGAACAAGCCGAACCTACCCTATGACGATCATGAGAGAGCTTTGAAGCTGTTGCATGCGCTTGATCGGAGGGTTTGAGATTCGAAGGTGCAAGCTCTTCTCGAATTACAGAACTACGAGACTCTCAACGTGGACGAGCTCTTCAGCAAACTGAAGTCCAGTGAGATTGACCACCAGATTCAAGCCAAGCTTCACAACTCCTCTCTTTCCGCCTATGACGCTGGTGTCGGGTAATGGTGTCTCGAGTTCTTTAGCTAACTCTTCCTCTGCGATGTTTGCCTTGTCTTCCTTGATCACAGTGACAGAGGAGCAGTTGGACGTGCTCGGAGACGATGAGCTGGCTCTCGTCATCAGCCGGTTTTCGCGGTTCCACAACAACCGCTTGAACCACCGGCGGGGTGGACCGAAGGATGGATGCTATGGATGCGGCGACCCGACCACTTCGTAGCCAACCTGTCCCAAAGCGGAACAAGCACTCCTTCGGCAAGTCCACCTCCGACAAGCACAAGGAGAAGCGCGACTACACCTCTGGCAAGCACAAGTCCAAGGGAGGCTTTGACAAGGAAGCGATGAAGCACAAGTTCGTGAAGAAGTTCAAGGCAAAAGAGCGCGCCTTCCTCTTCTCCCTCAGCGACCTCGACTCCGACGACGAGCATGCTTCCTCCTCGTCGAGCGACGACGAGTCCGAGAGGAAGGTCGAAGACAAGCTGAACGGGCTTTGCTTCTTCACCGACTCCACCCACGGAGGCTTCTGCACCATGGCACTTGGTGACGAGGTGGAGGGCGGCAACGGCGATGCTCCCGGCGACGACGACGACACATCTAAGGTATCACCTTCCGTCGATGCTCTTATCGCTGAGGTTGATGACTTGACTGCTACTTTGCTTCGGCAAGATAAGTTGCTTAAGCATGCTGCTAGTGATAGAGAAGAGTACAAGGCTAAGCTAGAAGTAGCGCTTAAGGAGCTTAAGCAAGTTAAGAACACTCCCATAGTGTCTGACGAGCCAGAGTGTGAGTTCTGTAGCGTTTACATGGCTGATCTCGCTAGTCTGCAGTCCAAATATGCTGATTTGGTTAATGAGTTTGATAGTGTGCGTGCTTCACCTGTCTTGTTGGGTGCGTGCAAGTCTTGCTCGGACTTGCAATCTGAGTTGGCAGAGAAGAATACCAAACTTGCCTTGCTTGAGAAGGCCAACTCAGATAGCACTAGTGTAGCTAAGTGTGCTCTTGCAGTTGAGCCGCAACTTGGCATGTGAGCCAATTCAGGTCTTGAGTTGGGTGTCTTGCAACACATACCTTCGGACCATCTTGAGTTGGGTGTCTTGCAGTGAGCCGCAAATTGGCATGATGGTTAACCAATTCAGGAGGAGAATTGGTGGATCGGGATTAGGCTTTGCTTTAGGTGGGAAGGGTGATGATCTTTATGGCAAAGTTGGTGAGTTTAGTGGTGTGCCTCCGAGTGAAAAACCTTCCACTACTCCCAAGCTACTCAAAATCACTCCACCTAAGCCACTTGTGCCTCCCACCAAAGATGAAGTGTTTGAAGAACCTCTAAGAGCTCCACCCCAGAAACAAGTGTGGATTCTAGAACCGAACCATCTAAGAAACCCACTTGACACACTCCCTTCCATCTCTGAGGAACCCCTTCCCAAAGCCAAGCCACCTCTAAGAGTGAACCATACCCACAAGAAAGTGAGCCAAACACCTAAGAGAGAGGTGTACCATTGTGAGTATTGTCATAGGGATGGTCACTTGGTTGAGTTTTGCTTTAGGAGGAAGAGAGATGAGAAGCGTGAGTTTGAGTTGAACAACCGGAATATGTACCGTCCTCCCCATGGTGTACATGTACCGCCTGTTCAAAGGCGCACTACTAGGCCTAGAGATGCAATGCCTCAAGGTGCTAGGCCTCAGGTTGCGAGACCACGTGGTGGTCGTGCACGGCGGGGTTCAGGTCGTGGTCAATATGACTATGAACCTCGTGGCGGTGCTTTTGTGTCATACAGCTCTAGCGGACCACGTTTTTCCTCTCGTGGTGATCGCTTTCCTCAAATGGGACATGGCATGTTTTATGTTTTTCCTAACACTTTTCCAGGGCAAATAATGCATCACTGGTATCCTTCTCAGTTTACTAACCCCAGTGGTGTGCCATTTGCTCATCCTATGTCTTTCTATTGATGTAGGATGGAGGCTTAGAGAACACATGGCTCATTGATTCCGGATGTTCACGCCATATGACCGGAAGTTCTAAATGGTTCTCAAGCCTCGACCCCATGCAACATAAGGAGTACATCACATTTGGGGATAATAGCAAAGGTAAAGTGGTCTCTCGTGGAACCATTCAGGTTAACGAGCTTTGTTCTCAAGGATGTTGCTTTGGTCTTAAACTTGCATTTCAATTTGCTTTCTCTGTTTTTCGTAACTCCTTGAGGACGGCTTTGAAGTGCATTTTAAACATGGCTTTTCTTGAGTTCTTGACTCTCAGGAAGATCTTGTTTGTCGGATCGTCCTATTTGGCCGTGTCTTTCGAGCTGATTTTTCTCACTCTTTTGGCTCTTCCCGCTGTTTGGTGGCCGGATCCTCTTCTGAGCTTTGGAAGTGGCATAGGAGACTTGGTCATTTGAGCTTTGACCTTCTTGCTAGGTTGAGTTCACTTGGCTTAATCCAAGGATTGCCCAAGTTGAAATTTGAGAAGGATCTTGTTTGCCACCCTTATCATCATAGAAAGATGGTAGCCGTTTCTCACCCACTGTGAATCAAATCATGACCAAGGAACCCGGCGAAGTTACTTCACATGGACACAGCCCGGCTTCAAATGGTTCGGTCGAGAAGGTGGGAAGTGGTATGTGCTAGTGATTGTGGATGACTTTTCGAGATACTCTTGGGTGTTTTTCATAGAGAGTAAGGATGAGGCTTTTTCACATGCTCAAGATTTGATTCTTCGGTTGAGAAATGAGTTCCCTAAGAATGCCATGAGAGCTATTCGTAGTGATAATGGCACAGAATTCAAGAACACTTATTTTGAAACCTTTTGCAAGTCTTTGGGTCTTGAGCACCAGTTTTCCTCACCTTATGTTCCGCAATAGAATGGTATTGTTGAGCGCAAGAATCGGACCCTTGTTGAGATGGCTAGGACGATACTCGATGAGCATAGGACTCCTAGGAGGTTTTGGGCCGAAGCAATCAACACTGCTTGCCATGTTTCTAATCGCATCTTTCTCCGTGCTTTTACGAAGAAAACTTCTTATGAGTTGCGATTTGGGAGGCTACCCAAGGTGAGTTATTTCAGGGTGTTTGGGTGTAAGTGCTTCATCTTAAAACAAGGTAATTTGGACAAGTTTGAGTCTAGGTCCTCTGATGGTATCTTTCTTGGTTATGCTTTGCATTCTAGAGCTTATCGAGTACTTAACCTTGAAACTAACCGTGTTGTGGAGACTTATGAGGTCACATTCGATGAAACTATGCCTTGTACAACCCCTATCTTTGAGCGTGCAGGTGATGAAGAGTTTGGTAAAAGCATTTTTGTGGAGGAGGAGCAGGACGATGCTGATTGGGGTGATCCCGAGCCGACTCCACTGGCTGCCCCTATCGAGCCTGCGACGACTACTTCAGCTCACGGTCCAGACCCCTCTACTTCCACTTCTTGGGGACTGTTCGAGCAACTTCCTCAGCCTGCGCCGGCTACACTTGAGGAGGCACCAGCTGCTGTTGAGGGGAGGCGACTTCTTCCAGAGAGGCTCCATGACACATTCAGCGTCGTCACCCCGCTCAAACAATGATTGGTGATATTGACCAGCGAGTCACGCGGTCCAGGTCCTATACTATCTCACACTTTGCTCATTCTGCATTTGTTGCTTCTTTTGAGCCCCAAGATGTTGGACATGCTCTATCTGATCCTGATTGGGTTAATGCCATGCATGAGGAGTTAGAAAACTTTGAGAGAAACCAAGTCTGAGTCTTAGTTTGTCCACCTCTAGAGTGTCATCCTATAGGTACAAAGTGGGTGTTTAAGAAAAAGCAGAGTGAAAATGGGGTGGTTGTTAGGAATAAGGCTAGGCTTGTTGCTCAGGGGTATTGCCAGAAAGAGGGGATAGACTTTGAGAAAACCTTCGCTCCTGTAGCTCGCTTAGAGGCTATCCGCATTCTTTTAGCGTGCCTGCTGCTAAGGGCTTTAAGTTGTTTCAGATGGATGTCAAGAGCGCTTTTCTGAATGGGTACATAGAGGAGGAAGTGTATGTTAGGCAACCCCTAGGTTTTGAAAATCCTAAGTATCCTAGCCATGTCTTCAAGTTGCACAAAGCTTTGTATGGTCTTAAGCAAGCCCCTAGAGAGTGGTATGATAGGCTGAAAATCTTTTTGCTTAAGAAAGGGTTTAGGATGGGATCGGTAGATAAGACTTTGTTTCTTCTCAAGCAAGACAGTGACCTTCTCTTGGTTCAGATATACGTGGATGATATTATCTTTGTTGGCTCTTCTCACGCTTTGAATGCCAAGTTTGCAGAGTTCATGAGCAGGGAGTTTAAGATGAGCTTGATGGGCGAGTTGACTTTCTTCCTCGGCCTTCAAATCAAGCAAACATGGGATGGGATAGTGCATCAAGGCAAGTACACAAAGGACGTCCTGAAGAAGTTTGACATGGGCGAGGCCAAGCCTCTTTTCGACGTCCATGTCGACTACGACGGCCCTCGACGCCGATGAGGATGGAGAAGCGGTCGATCGAAGGAGTACCGGAGTATGATCGAATCGTTCTTTGTACGACGGCGACAAGACCCGACATACGATTTCTTTGTCAGATGCCTCTGCGCAAGCTTTCCTTCCCCACGCACATCTCACCGTCAAGCGGTGAAGCGCATCATGAGGTACCTCCGGTTTACCCCCGAGTTTGGACTTTGGTATTCTCGCTTCTTCCTCGTTCTCTCTTTGCGGTTATTCGGATGCTGATTTTGCTCGGGTCGCCGCTAGATAGGAAGTCCATGTCGGGGACTTGTCGGTTTTTTGGTTCGTCCCTTGTGTCTTGGTCATCCCATAGCGCCTAGCGTTGCACAATCCACCACGTAAGCCGAGTATGTATGGCCGCCGCTTGTTGTTTCCAAATGCTTTGGATGATAGCCACCCTACGTGATTTTGGTCTTGAGTTCTCTAGAGTGCCTTTACTGTATGATAGTACTAGTGCCATCAGTGTTGCTAAGAACACAGTACTTCACTCCAAGACCAAGCACATAGATGTTTGCTTTCACTTTCTCCGCGATCACCAAGAGAAAAGGCGACATTGAGTTGTATCACGTAGCCACCCGGGATCGCCTTGCGTATCTTCTCACTAAGCCCCTCGATCAAGCGACTTTTTGCTCGCTTGCGAGGTGAACTGGGTGTGTATTTCCCTTTTTAGAGGAGGGAAGCACTTTGTTTGTTGTACACTAGTTTCAGTTTACATTTGTAGTCTAGATTTTGATTTGTCTTTGTATGATAGTGTATTTGCATTGCATTTTGTGATATACTTGCATTTTCAGCTTCATGTATATAACACTTGGAATGAAACTATACTCTTGTTAGTATGCCTTGTGAGTACTTTGTGGTGCTTGTCAGCTTAGGCTCTCATTGATCATCTGCTACATGTTATGAGTTGAGCATAATTTTCTAAGGTGAACTTATTTAAACTTGCTGAAATTAAAAATATTCACCACCTGAGATGGTAATTAGCATGTGTAGGATGTTGAGATCCCTTTATGCTATATTGTGCATGCTTGGTTACTATATCCCATGCTTTGAGTCCCACACTTGCTTAGGTATTTTACTTGTGGTAAAATCTAAAATCTAAGTAAGTTGAATGAAAAGATCGAGATGGGTCTGTATTGTCCCATATCAAGGTATCGAGACTGCTTCCAATTGCATATTTGGATGAACTTGAGCCTTGTAGTGGATGACCGAAACCATTGCTTTGAGCTCCCGATTGTCTTTTTTGACATAGACTCCGCTTGGTTGAAAAGTTAGGCTTGACAAGATGGATAACCTCTCGCACACATGCTTGACCAATACTTGTAAATTGTCATTCAACCCGAAAAATCTGATAAAATTAACAAGTTTGAGGTCTTTGACATGATGTGTGATCATGGTTTGAGGTAGTTCACCTTACTTCCACATGACTAGCACTAGGTTGATTTCCAGCTTACATTTGCTAAGTGCTATCTTTTGTGGTGAACCCCTTTTCTGAAGAACTTACAATCTGCTCAAAACTGCTTACACTTTATATTCCGTATCATTTGATCAGTTTGAGCATATGCTAGCACTTGTCTGTTGATGCCTTACTCACTTGTTTTACCGGCTAGAGCATCTTTTCACTTTGATTGTTGTATACCTGAAGCTTCTGTATTTGTGCATGTCATTGCATTTTAGGCTTGCTGTGTGCATTATTCAACAAGGGGGAGAAATTTGACACACACACATGCCTGACACATCATATACTTATGTCAAGGGGGAGTCACTTGACATGTCTTAATTGGTTGTCTTCTCAGAGGGTGAGACGAGTTCTCAAAGGGAGAAGGGGAGAAGATTGTGTGCACTCATGTATGCATTTGCTCAGGGGGAGTTGTTTTGCATTGCTTCTTGCTAGATGTGTTGAGCCCTTGCCTCTTTCTGGAGGATCTAGCGTTTCGAGTGCTTCTTACTTGGCTAGCGGTGTTGAGCCCGCTTTCTGCCTCTTCTTAAGGGCTAGCCATGTTTTGCTTGGTTGTGTCGAGCCATTGCCCATGTCTTTGGGGACCAAGTTGTGCTTGCTTCAAATGACTCTATTTGGCTTCTCTTTGGCTTTTGGTTGTTTGGTAAGTCTTCACTCTATTTGGCTTCTCTTTGGCTTTTGGTCGTTTGGTAAGCCTTCTTCCTTTCTTATTCTTCTTCTATTTCTTTTTCTCAGCCGTGGTGTGTTGGTGTTGAACAATGCACTCATGAAGGGGGAGATTGTGAACACAAGGTTTATACTTGTGGTGCAGTTGTGATGATGAGTGATTGGTTCAATTACTAGCATCTCGGATGGGGTGCTACTGATGGTGGTGAAAGCCACGAGTTCCACATGTGCCTTGGCTTGTGTTGTGCAGGTGTCGAGCATGGAGGCGGTGGCCGACGGCGAGGTGAAGGTCAAGTGATGGCGGGCCGCGCCGAATGGACCGGGATCGGTGAAAGGGCGGGCGATCGAGACTTGGACCGAGGGACCCGGAATCGCCGGGCGGGATCGTGTTCTTGGCACTTGGCTTCGACAAGTGCAAGAACATGGGCCGGTTTGTTGGTTTGGGCCTCAAAACCAACGGAGGCGGGTTTCGGCGGTTTTTGGGCCTCAAAACCACCCAAATGGGTTTCGGGTTGAGCCTCAAAACCCCGGGCGGAGGTCCCGAGGCGGACGGACGGCACATGGCGGCATCGGGAGTTCGCGTCGAGGCGGCTACCGGTGAGAAGGCGCTGTGGCCGCCGGATCAAAGATTGCATCGAGTCGGTTCGAGTTGGACCGCAATGTCCCTAGGGCTAGGTGGTTTGCTCAGAGTTGTATCAGGGGTAAAAACTAGAAAATAAAATAACCCCGGTCGATAAGTAAGGTGGAGGGAGCCCCATCTCCCTCACCTCTCCCATTTGCATTTTCCTTCTTCCTTTCTAGGTTTTCCCCTCCCCTTAGGTTCTCTTGTGAGAGAGGTCCATAAATTCGTGAATTTGTGTAAGAACCAGAGATTACAGCGGGAATGGAGGCCCTAACCTCCTCGTGTCCTCCGGGATTCGATTCGTGATTTCGTTCTCCATGTTTTGGTCTGTGTTCTTCATTTTCCCCATTTTTTGTTCTTAGCTACGATCTATTTTTCCCGGAGTTTGGATTGAATCTAAGCGATGATTTCTTGGGGATAAGCTCGTTGCTCGCTAAATTTCACCTGTGTCGAGTTTGGGATCGATTCATCTAGTTATCATCGAGTTCTCTTTGATTTTGTGCCAGTCGCCATCTTCGTTCGTTCTGCTCATGCGAGTCTGTTCGTGAGAAGGACCGGACGCTGTGCCTTTGGCACCGGTGCGTCCGCTGGGTGGTTCTGGTGTTTGGAACGGACGCTGAGTGCTTTGCCACCGTGGCGTCCGGTCTGATTTTCCCTTGGTGTCCGATCAGCGCTCGTCTTCTCTGTCTCCGTGCGTGCCTCGATTCTTCCCCTGTCCTGTGCTGAGCTGCCAAGCGCCGAGCACCTCTCGCAGCTTCCTGCTTCCGTGTTCCCCTCAGAGGAACAAATCGGACAGGACAGGAAGCAGCAGGCCTGCAGCTGCCGTGTGCTCACTTTGCCTCTGATTTGTTTTCCTCAAATAGAAAGAGCAGCAAGCAACAGTTCGTGTGAATTGGATTTTCAGGTTGAGACACGTCTCTTTCAGCAACAGTGTTTGGACTTTTTAATTATTTTCTAGCTGATCATTACTTGATTAGTCTAGTGCTTACTAGTACTCCCTCCGTCCCCTTTTATCTGTCGCCGGAGGAGTGGCACAGGAAATAAGAAAAGTGCAACACCCCTACTCAGGCTAGACAGGGACAAGACAGCTGCGCTCACTTTTGTGTGGTGGCTGGATGAGGACACAGGAGACAGCTGCACTTTTGTGTGGTGGCCGGATGAGGACGCGGGAGACAGCTGCACTTTTGTGTACAGGGACAAGACAGCTGCGCTCGTCGGTGGCCTAGCAGGCTAGCAAGTTCGTAGCGAACGACACTTAATACGGGACGAGCTACTGTCGCTTCCACGACAGATAAAAGGGGACGGAGGGAGTATTTGCTAAGGAGTTTAGTCAGCCGCAGCTGCCCTGCTTCAGTACAAGAAGGTGAAGCTGAGCCCCTGGAATATTTACCCTAATTTCCAAGCTCCCTTTTTGTCTGTGGTTTGGGAATTTGTGATCCGATTCTCATTCCGATTACGTTGTGGTGTCCCACTGTGTTCTTAGGGAACATCCACCCTGTTATAGGATCGAGGGCATCACGGTTTTTGCGTTTTGAGTTTGGCGGTGATTTTGGGACAGTGGCCTAAATATTTTTGTGAGAAATTTTACGGCTCCCATTCACCCCCCTCTGGTCGCCGTTTTCGGTCCTTCACCTCACTCTGTTTCTTTTTTATGCAACTCATGACCGTCCCATGCAAGTTGACAACACCCTCCAGAATGTTTTGTCCTCACATAAACGTTGTTTGACTTGACAAATAACATGGTCCGCCACTGAATTTAGCCTGTTGGCTGCAATTTTATGAAAATTTTGAAGCTCGTATTAAGCATGCAGATCGTCCGATATTGTTGAATCCCATTTGCTTCTCGGACCTTTGGGGTAAGGCTAATTACCCCAAATTTCAAACTAAAAAGCGATAGATGTCCTGCATATAAGCCATGGAACATTTGCATTAGATCCCCCCTTTGATGGTATTCCAGGATTTCTGATAAAATTCAGCTAGAAAACTATCTGGACCAGGTGCTTCATTATGTTCCACATCAAAAACCGCTTCTTGCACTTCTTGCTCAGTAAAAGGTTTGGTGAGGAAGTCATTCTCGGTCTGTGTTACCTGAGCAATATCAAAGATCCTATCCTCCTCCAGAATAAAGGAACTAAACTCAGGTTCCCTTTTAGGTTTGTCTGACTCTCAACTATGCCATTTTTATAATCAAGAGAAAAGGTTGTTTTATCTGATGTTTACCATTGGCGACCATTTGAAAGTATCTAGTGTTGTTATTATTTACCTTTGCCCTTAGGTTGGGGCACTCGGTCTAGAGATGATGAAGGTGCTGAGATTAACGATGGCTGCGATCACAGGCAGCGATGGTCGAGCTAATCGGGTGATGAGCGATGTTGTGTTCTCCTTCCTGCTACCGTTTCGGGTTGCTATCCCTCCAGAGATCTTCAGGGTCCAAGTTTTAGGTTTCGGATAATAAGATGTCATGATTCAAATACTAAAGAAGCATGCGTGCATGGGAAAAACACTTGGTTTTTAATTTTGATGTT
Source organism: Chrysopogon serrulatus (assembly GCA_015844335.1). Classification (NCBI taxonomy): domain Eukaryota; kingdom Viridiplantae; phylum Streptophyta; class Magnoliopsida; order Poales; family Poaceae; genus Chrysopogon; species Chrysopogon serrulatus. The sequence continues at coordinate 115,631 of JADLZL010005703.1, read as the reverse complement.
TGATCGAGTGGCAGCAATTTATTGTCACGAACTGATTTTCTCATGATCGATCACAAACATTGCAAGCTACAGGCTCTGGTAGCAGGCAAACATTACTCCGGGGCAGGCAGGGCTCATCCAGTTGTTGCCGGAGGCTTAGTCCCATGCCCGGGGCAGAATGTTATGCAGTAGCAACGAGAGGGGAATAAGCCGCGGCACGTGCCGCCAAGGATGTCTTCGTCGCTTTCAGTAGAGCATACATCTGCGCAGTGAGCCGTGTCCCAGCACCACCCCTTGAATTTTCCGCTCAGATGGTAACAATCGTCAAGCGCCTCGACGGACGCCATCACAGCTGTATGAACCCGTGGGCGATCATTTGCATAAACATCAAACAAGTTCACCCATAGAGAGCTGCGATTGCGACTTCTTTTATTTATAAATATAAATATATATAGCTCATGCATATGCACGTACCTGCGGCAATGATGATGAGCAGGACAGCGACGGCGGCGGATGCAGAGAGATTTCTTCGTGAAAACTTCATTGATTATTATTACTACTATATATAGTACTATAAATATTATTTTAATTATTCTGGTTTTGATGACCGCGAACAAGTGATATCCGATTGAGGCTTGAGGGGGTATATATAACATCCGTAAAAAAGAAGCCTTAAAAAATTTATGGCCGATAATAATTTATTGCCAACGTAGGAGCATACTGTAGAAACAAGCCTCCTGTTGAGATCCCCTATTATTACCTGTCCCTTTTAGGGCTCCTTGAATAATTTTAGACAAAAATTGTATTCAGAGCAAAATGATCGATCATACAAGACAACTAAGAATGCAAATTAATTTTGGACATTTCTTTGTTCATGTTGTAAAGTTAGAATTAACTTCACAGCCTGATCTGCTAGACAACTTTGAGATGAGTGCTTAATTAACTCTCTGTTTGAATTACGCTGACTCAGTATTACTCTGTTTCGTCATCATCAACCTACTAATACACCAGATTTTCTTTCCTACGCCCACACGCAAAAAAATGTCCCCCCACCGAGGAGGCCTCCCTTCATGCACCCAAAAAATATACCCAAAGCAATTCAACACCATCAAAATCAACTCCGACCAGATTGATTCTAGACATTCTCTCTCCTCTTACTCACCCACGCACGGACGGACCAGATCGAGTGTATAGTCCTCTTCAGCCTCTGCCAAGGCCAACCCGCGGCGTGCGACCAGCGGGCTTTCGTAGTCCATGATTCACGCTCAATTCAAATCAATAAAAAATTCCACGCCGCCAAACCATCGGCTTCGTCCTCGCGTCCAACGCTACATCGATCACCGCCGGACCTCCGGCAACCTCCCACACGCAAGCGTCGCCGCCCTTTGTACATGATCGCGCTCGACGGAACGCCGACGCTCGAACGACGGAGCGGCGGAGATCGAGCGACGGAGCGGCGGCGGATCACGACGCGACGGGCGGGCGGCGATCAAGCGGGCGGCGCCCGTCGTCCACGACGCGACGACTCGCAAAGATCGCGTCCGCCCGGCGAAACGGACAGTACACCCATCACAAGACAATCTTGACGGGCGGCGCCCGAACTAAACTCTCCTACTTGCTGTAATCTGCACGCGCTCAAGTTCTTCGGTATATACACGTGAGGTTTATTAGATCCTGTTTCACCTAATCGCTGTGATTTGTTATTACGATTTGGTTCACAACCTTGCATATGCACGCCCGTAGCTGTCCACCAGGTTATGCATGTGTCGGTGCTAAAACTAGTGGTTCTAGTACCAACTAGTGAATTTACGTGCGTGCTCCCAACTCTGGATGGTGTGCAAGAAGGACACAAGAAGGTTTTGTATTATCCTGCACCAAGGTGCCTGTAGGTAGGGTGTACAAGCAAGTGGAGAGAGGGAACTGCCCCAAGTCTCGTGTGAGATGAGTGAGTGTGTGTGTGTTTGTTTGTCAAGGAGATTGCTTGACTTGCTTCCTAGGATTCACCTGTCCCTGGAACGACCCCCGTCCCCTCCCTTTTATAGCCGGAAGGGGAGGGACGGGCTTTACAAGATGCAAGATTTGAATAGGAAAGACGGCGGGGGCGCCGCCTCATCCCCTTGAGGCCTAGGGGCTCCCTCTCTCCTTGTGCCGAGGCCCCGGGTGAGGGCAGCGGTTTTAAAATTTGTACGGCGCCCATCGTCAATGGCGGGCGCCGTCTCGTGGAGTCGGCTCCTCGTTCTTGGTGAAGGAGGGGGACGCCTCGCCTCTGCAGGGGTCTCGCGTGGGCGCTATGATGAGCGTGCCCAGTACCGTGGCTCGCTGTAGCTTTGACTCACCCCCGGTCCGGCCTCCGAGGGCCGCGGCATCGTTGTCGTATACGGGCGTGGCCGACGAGAGATACAGCGCCACGGGGGCCACCTTGCCTGCCCCGGCTCGAAGCACAGGGTGCCTGATGGTCGGGGCACCGGAAGACTCGGCCGCCGTGCTGGGGTGGCGCCCGGCGCGCTCTTGCCCGGATGCGGCATGCTCCGTTTTGGACTTCCCGTGATGGGACCTGTTACTGAGGTTAGTCATCATGTAAGCCCCTACGATGGCGAGCATGGCGCTACTGTAGGGATTAGCGTAATCGTGGCGTGGAGTGCGGAGTGGTGACGGGGGCGGCTCCCATCCTGCCGGGGGCTAGCGTCGACTTTGACGATCACTGTGGGAAGGCGGGCGGTGGATATATGTCACATCAGAACCCTAGTTTGACCTGGGAGTCTTGTGCGACTTTGTCAAGACCCGTCCATAGGGGGCTCGGGCGGGACGGAGAATCGGCTCCGTCCCGGGGCCTGTCGCCCGCCCGGGACTCGGCGGGGGCGGAGAGTCGGCTCTCGTCCGAGGCCTGTCCGCCCGGGGGGGGCGGGGCGAGAAAGTCAGCCCCGTCCGAGGCCTGTCCGCCCGGGGCTCGGACGGGGCGGGGAGAGTCGGCTTCCGTCCCGAGGCCTGATCCGTGGGGGGCTCGGGCGGGACGGAGAGTTGGCGCCATCCGAGCCCCTTTGCGGAGTGTGCCGGGCGGGCCGGAGACAAGACGCCGGTCCTGCGCGCTAGGTGCCGTGAGCCCGTGTTTTGAACAAAGGGTGGCTTGTTGGGCTAAGATTTGCGCCTTTGTTGGGCCTTCCTTAGGGGGCCCTTATTTTGGTCCCCGACAAAGATGGATTATGTTATCTGAAGATCTGAAGATTAACAATCCCTTTACATCAGGCTAGCTGAATACGCAAGCCCAATCTCTGAACTTTGACAAAGCTCTGAATTTTGAGTCTGAATATTATGCTGACATTTGCGACAAAACAAATAGTGGTTCCAGGACATCTCAGGTTGCCACTAAATGAAATCTATGTCTCAGTTAAAATGTTCACCCAACGAGTTCTTTTGAAGCTGCTTGGCCTCCAGCCACTAAAACTAAAGTTACCTTTTATTTATCTTATACAATGATGAATAATTTCAGTTCAGTTATAGTTCAATTTTCCACAAGTAAAATCCTGGGTGCTCTTGTTGTATTTGAGTGGCCCTGCTGTAGTAAGTGGCCTCTTGTTTTATTTATATCTCAATTTCGTAATTATACTTCAGCACAAACAACCACTTTAATTCCACACAGCTTGTCTATTTGTTCTCCGACTATTCTCCGACTGTTCTCTAACCAGGTGTTAGGCAAAAAAATAAATGGGGACACTATGGGGGGGCACCAACAGACGGACGCACGCCGTTCAGTGATATAACAAACATCCAAATACACCACGTCAAGCTTCCAGTGACGAACAGCAGAGGGAGGAAAGGAACAGAAAACAATGTGAGTACTGCACGAGAATAAAAGCTCAACGAACCATCGAGAAAAGGGAGGAAAGGAGCAGGAAGCAATGTGAATATCGAGCGCGGAGAAAGGCAGAATCATTCAATTAGAAAACCACTACATCAGCTAGGCCCTTCGGCAGGTAATGCTTAATGTTTGTTATTCCAATTTACACTGCTCTTTGCAATTCATGCTCAAAAACAATTAAAAATATAATAAATATTTATTGTTCTCATGTGCATCCCAAAGATAAATCCGTTATGTTAGTACGGGCATTATACTAGTCTACTAAGTGCCCGTAGTGTATGGTTCCGTCTATATTAACCATATATATATATATATATATATATATATATATATATATATATATATATATATATATATATATACTTCCTTCGTCTTCGAAAGAATTAATTTCTAGGATTTTAAGTCAAAAATTTTAAACATTAACCTAATTTCTAGAAAAATGTATCACTAGATTTACCATTGAATATATTTTCATAATATATTTATCCTATGTACAGATATTTTTTACTCTTTTCTATAAATCTAGTCAATGTTAAAACACGTGGATTCTAAAAATTAATTCTTTTAGAGATAAAAAAGTATATTTGTTGGTGTTGAACCATACAACTTCTATTTGGTGCAAATTATACTTCTCTCAACTACCTCTCTTCTTATGGCTGGCCGCTATCATAAGATCATTGCGTCTCATATCTTATGATGCATTTTTAGCATTGCAAGCATCTCCAATAACTCCTTATTTTAACTTGCTATCTCTTAAAATTTGCTAAAACCATAAAATTCCCTCTCCAACAGCTCCTTATCTCTACTTGGTAAATTTACAAAGTTGCTATATATCCAGAGGCCTGAAGTGCGGAGATTTACAAAGTTGCTATCGAGTTGCTATCGTGAAATTCCTTCCCTCGCCGGGTGCTGTCCCGCGCTAGCGCCCTTTTTTCCCTTGTAGAGATAGATCAAGTGCCCCGTAATACATCTCGTGCCTATTCCTCTTCCCCGCGAGTGGCGAAGATCTCGCCGCCGTCTCTTCGACTTTACCTGGGCGCGGGGGAGAGAAAGAACGTCCCCGCCGAAGTTTTCTTCCCGCCCAGCCACCAGGGAAGGTCGCGCTGTCTCCTCATCGACTTGATCTTGCGCGAGGACGGTCGCGCCCCGCCGCCTCTTCTTCGAAAGCAGGCCGTCCATCATCAGTACTAAACTTGCTAGATACGATGGCTGGCTAGTTGTAGAGGAAGGTCAGCCTGATGGAACGTTGACGAAGCCACAGAAAATTTGGGAAAGTCCAGGCGATGCAACGCCGACCCCCCGACGATGCAACGACAACCGGTGGGACGAGAACGTCGTCGCGATGAAGACACCGCCGCGCGGCGCTTGGGGAAGAATGTCGCGCCCACTCGCTGAAGAAGAGACCGCGGCGCTACGGAGAAGAAGGACCGTCGCGGGCCCCGATCAATTTAGAGCCAGGTGGGCCTACCTTTTCAAGTTTACCAAGTGGGGATACCAATCTGTTAGAGTTGCTTTTTTTTCACTTGCCAAATAATTTACCAAGTTGCTAAACCATAAGATATAGCAAGTGAGTTTTACAAAACTCTTGGAGATGCTCCCACTTGTTCCACTACAAACACCAAAGTTTCATTATCGCCACAAAGGTTCTGTTTTTACTTCGTTGTTCCTAAAACTGGTAGGAAAGCCCTTCCTATAAAGACAATGTATAAGTGCAAACCAACCTTTTCGTAAAAAAATCCGTATAAACTACGGTAAAAATTATATAAATTTACCCTAAAAAATTACACATGTAGATGATATGATGATACATAACCTTGTAAAATATCTTATCCAAACTCGACTTCTTTTGTGAGATATAAAAATAACAAATTTCTAAAAAAATATCTGGACAACTTTCTCGGCTTAAAATTTATTATTTTTATATCTCATAAATGAAGTCGAGTTTGGACAAGATATTTTACAAGGTTATGTATCATCGTATCATCTACAAGTGTGAATTTTTTGTAAATTTAGAGGACTTTTTGTCATGGTTTACATGAGTTTTTACAGAAAGTTGATTTGCACTAGATATGTTCCCTCCTATAAATGCTTTATTATCTGCACTTGTTCTTGCTTTGAAACAAATTGATGAGCCAAAACTAATGAATCACCATAAGCAAATATCAATAGGCATATATATAATTAAATCCATAAACTATATATAGCTGTAAATTAAAAATGTCACTTTTACATATTTGTTCAAATAATTTTATCCTTCTCAGGGTACCACACCAAAAGGGCAGAAGATGATGATCTTAGGGGTGTTTGGTAGAGATTCTTTACTGACCCCGAAGCTATTTTGTGTGGCACCCCATGAAGAGCTCCTGAGATCGTGCTAAGATAAGCGAGGATAGAGAAGAGAAGCCAAAAATACGCTCCCACCAGCTTGGCCTCGCACTGATGGCGCCACCCCCCCCCCCACATAGCCATAGTTGTCTTTGCCCTTGCGAAGGCACGCGGGCACAGTCAAGGTAGGCGCGACCGACACGGGAAGGGATGACAGCAAGACCGCGCCATGAGGGTTGTAGGCGATACATCCGCAGGGAAGGACGGCCGTGAGGCCGCGCATCCACCATGGCCTGGGGCGCGACGTAGGCACTAAGGAAAGAGCTAGCACAGGATGGAGCTGGCGCGAGGCAGGAGCTAGCATGGAGGCGTGTCATGGTTAGCAGCTCAGGAGCCAGCCACAACTCCAAGCAGTGATGGATCTAGGCTGTTGCTACGAGGCCACCTGGCTCCACAGCTTTTGCCAACTTCCTTTACAAAATTTATAACTATATATTCTGATGGTGTTAATTGATCAAAATTCATGAACTTAGCTCCATATATAGCTTTTGAAACATGGATCCGCCACTAGACCCAAGCATGGTGCTGTGCTGTGTGGCACGGAGGCTTGTCAAAGCACTAGGCGCACGCAAGCGCTGGCCACCAAGGCTTGAGGCTGTTTGGTGCGGGGCGCCGAGGCTCAAGCCATTGGGGCCGAATGCTGTGTGGCGAACCCTGTCCTAGGGCCAGTAAGGCCATAGCCCTAGTTGTGGTCCAATTTTTTATGAATAGATCTTCAGTTTTGGCCCAACAACGAACAACCTAGGCCTTGTTCTCTTTCACCTATTTTTGCAAGTTTTTTCACTCTCTCTCCATCACATCAATTTCTACCCACATATATGGAGCATTAAATATAAGTAAAAAATAACTAATTATATAATTTTGTTGTAAATCACGAGACGAATATTTTGAGCCTAGTTAAGTCACGATTAGACAATATTTACCGAATACAAACGAAAATGCTACAGTACTTTGAATTAGAGAAAGTTGCAAAGAGAACAAGACCCTAGTAAGGAGAAGAAAGTAGGGCAGAGTACAGAGTCACTCGGTCACGCCGTCACGCACCTACTCGTGGCTCTCTACCTCCAACTCTACCACTCGTTTCAGGTGCCACTGCAGTGCTACTCCCACCTCCCGGCCTCATCTCAGATTTGTCGACAGTCGACACCGATGCTGCAGCTCCCGGCCCGCTTGGCCCCCCATCTACCGCCCTTGCAGCCTCACAGGCAAGCCTCGCTCCTCTCCCCTAGGCCCCGACTGCCAGCCCCTGGCCTGCCATGATGCCACACTGCCCCTAGGCTTCGTGCAGTACGTGCCTGCTCCCGCTAGAGTCCTGTGTCGCTGTGCAGTACCAAACAGACGCTTATCATCCAACCCAAAATAGTAGTAGCACTACAGTTAAAAAAAATAGTAGCACTGAGCGAAGAGCCTGCAATTTTTGAAGGCAAAGAGGCTGCAATTTTATTACCGCGGAAACAATGTACTTTCAGGGAAACATTTTACATTGGCGTCGGCGTCGGCGTCGACGAAAACTATCATTCATTTATCACGTCCTGTATAGCTATAGCATCACCGCGTGGAGCGAGAGGTCCGAGAGGTCGGAAAGTGGCAAAAGCAACGACCGATAAAGCCACGACACCTGCCGGTGGTGTAGCGGCATTGCCATCCTTCAAGCACACCCCCTCTGCAGTAGGGGTCGTTCAAGCACCACCCGTGATAGTTGCCATTTGGACGAGAGCAGTCGCGTGCCTGAGCTAGCACCAAATCTGCTTCATCATGAACAAAACACGTGTGCACGACACAGTCACACAATGACGACACATGACGCGCACAGGCAAAAATGCGTAAGCCAAATCTATTACTATTGTAGTTCACGTTGCGCCTATATGTGTGTGTACTTGTACGTACCGGCGGCCATGACAACAATAAGCAAGACGACGACGCGGCTGCAGAGAGCTTCCCCCGTGAAGGTTCCATTTCTTGAGCTTCTTGTATGCGTTTTTATGGGTGGGATTAGTGAATGGAAGCCGAGTGCCTCCAAGCCTATCCTGGCCTGGCAATATATATATGATATATTTCGGAAGGGTAAAAACTCTATTCATGCTAATTAAAGAGTTCTCCAAAACCTTACAAGAACTATGGCACCGCTGATAGGTGCTTTGGTTATGCCCCCTCGAAAGGCCTCCAACTTTAGGCAAACGAGCATTACGAAGTAAAACGAGTTCTCCAAAACCTTACAAGAACTATGGCACCGCTGATAGGTGCTTTTGTTATGCCCCCCTCAAAAGACCTCCAACTTTAGGCAAACGAGCATTATATTACGAAGTAAAACCATATGCATTTATTTTTATAAATCTAGATCTAAAGGTAAAGATCATTTAAAATAGTATAATGTTGTCCTAAAAGCATGTTCCTATATATGGGAATAACCTTTTTATGAAACTAATGCATCTATATGTAGTGTAACGTCACTACAAGAATGTTGTTAATCTGTGACGCTCAATCCATGATATTTTTGGAGAACATCACAGATAAGATCGATCTGTGACGAAAAAAGATCGAGTCTGTGACGTTTTCCATAACGTTCTCTAGAAACGTCAGGATTTAGTGTCACAGATCAACAAGTTTCTTGTAGTGTGGATTTAGATGTTAGCCTGTTTGAGATCTTGTGCATGACTCTTTTAAAGGGGCTTTGTTAGGGGCAACAAGCACAAGTTAATTAATGATTTTATATATTCCTGAACAAACCGTATTACATCCCCTTTTATAGACACTATTTAGGATCCATTTCGTTGCTGATGGCCAAATAATATCTTTAATTTAGACGTCCAATTTTAGAGGCCTAGAGTTGGATGGTATTGCATGGCCTACAAAAGCTAGGAAGGCTAGCAACCAGACAACCATTGGACCTGGGTTAGGGTGGTGGGAAAGTTGGTTGCGCCACCCGAGGAGGGAGCGAAGGTTTTGGTCAAAGAAGGAGAAGTAGCTTAGTTCCTAGGATTAGCATGAGTGGAGGATAGTAGTGGAGGTTGGGGTGCTCGAGCTAGAGATGAAGAAAATTATGAGATTAACGATGGTCTGCGATCATATAGACAAATGATGGCCGAGCCGAGCGGTGATGATGAGCGACGTTTCCTCTTCCCCGCTACCATTTCGAGTTGCTAGCCCTCCAAAGATCTTCGGGGTCCAAGTTTAGATTGACATGATTCAATTTCAACTACTAATGAAGCAGGTGTACACATGGGAAAAACACTTTGTTTTTAGTTTTGATGCTGATCGAGGGGCAAATTTATTATTGTCACGAACTGATTTCCCATGATCGATCACAAACATTACTACAAGCAAAGCTACCGGCTGGGAAGCGGGGCAAACAACACCGGGGCAAAAGGGGCTCATCCAATCGTTGCCGGAGGCGTGCGGCATTGTGTTATGCAAGCAGCAACGAGAGGGGAGCTGCGGCACGTGCCGGCAATGTTGTCGTTGCTTTCTTTAGAGCATACATCTGCGCAATGAGCCGTGTACCAAAGACCATCCCTTAAACTTCCCGCTCAGATGGTAACAATCATCACTCTCCTGGACGGACGCCATCTCAGCTTTGTATGAAAGCGTGGAACGTTAGCTAATTCACCAATGGAGAGAGTCTAAGAAAGAATGCCATTCTAACTTTGACCAATTATAGATAAAAGAATCTTAATATTTATGATACTGAATAAATAATACTAGATTAGTTATGATTTTTTATTTTTATAATAAATTAATTTAAAATTATAAATAATCATTCAAGAGAAACTTGATCAAACGTGAACCACTCTAGTGATATGTACGTAAGCTATAGTTATAATTTTTTTGAGATCGAGGTAATAACTCATGCATAGTACGCAGGTACCTGCGGACATGATGATGAGCAGGAAGGCCATGGCGGCTGCAGAGAGATTTCTTCGTGAAGACTCCATGGTTTATTATTACTCTTATATATGTTATAATTATTATGGTTTGATGACCATGAACAAGTGATATCCGATTGAGGCGTGAGGAGTATACATATCACCCATCGAACACAAGAAATTACATGGACACTCCAAAACATTTAAAAAAATATAGCAGATAGTACTGTTATTACCACACTCCAAAACATTTAAAAAATATGGCAGATAGTAGTGTTTTAACCAACGTTACTAGAAAACAGCCTCCTTAAATTTTAGACAAAAATCATACTAGAAAACAGCCTCCTTGAATTTTAAACAAAAATCATACCCGCTGTTTTTGTTCAGAGCAAAATGATCATATCTGATTAAGAATGTAATTAATCTGTGTGGTTTCTTTGTTCATGTTGTAAAGTTAAAATTAACTTCACAGTCTGATCTGCTAGAGAGCTTTGAGATGAGGACTTAATTTTCAATGAAATACGCCGACTAGCTAAGTCACATATTACACTAGAGAGTCATCATCGTGTGGAAAATAATTATAATGGCTTGGCATACCCTAAGGTTGCTGCTTGTGTTTAGTATGTAGTCTGGTCGATACATGTCCTAGAGTAGGACTTTGTACATGATTGAATAGGACTTGGATTGCGATACTTTCGGCTTGCTGGCCCCCAAAGATCTTCAGCATCGAAGTTTTAGGTTTGGGACCGGATGACATAACAGCGACTAAATGAAGCATACACGCATGCATGGGGAAAAAAATTATGTTGATCGAAGCGCAGCAAAATTTATTGTCACAATGAACTTAACTTCTCATCACAATCGCAAACATTACTACTCCTACAGGCTACCGGCTAGTACCAGGCGAACGTTAGGCGTTAGGGTTCATTCAATCGATGCCAGAGGCCTCGCAGTGACAATCTCGGCTGGTATAAAGCTGGCTGGCTGGTTGAACAGTGCTAGCATGAGAGAGAGAAGCAGCCTGAACCAGCCCGGGAATCAGTCGGCAAAAGAAAGCAACCGAACATGCCTGGAGCGGCCCTTTGCCCCTGCGCGTAGTAACATTTTAAGATGAAACCACCGCACTTGCCGCTAGTGTTGGCCTCACTTAAAAGCACACCTGCGCAGTGGTCCAAGCACCACCCCTTGAACTTCCCGCTCAGATGGTAACAGGTGTGATCCACCTCAACGGGCGCATGTGTGTAAATGCATAAGCGAACAAAGGACAACATTACAGTATTAGCCAAAACCCAAAAGCATCAAACAAGTCATACAAATTAGGGACAATAGCAAGACTGCTCTTGTTTTGAGATCTAATTGTATGTTTGCCCTTATTTTTTTAATTTTGCATGTTTACCCCTGTTTTTTGAATATGAAACTCCCGTCCGCCCCTTTTTTCAACTATTGAGATGCTAATAAATCAGGGGCAAGAAAAAAACTGAAAAAACAAAAAACAAAAAGAAGACAAAACTACCCCTTATCCAAATCAGAAGGAGGCTTCGACATCCTCCGTTCCGACTCGAGCACAAGCAGCGGCGGACCGGCGGTGTTTCCCGTCGAGCTGTAGAGGTTGTTTCCCGTCGAGCACAAGCAGTGAGGCATCCTCCCGTCAAGCACAAGCAGCAGATCCAGCGGCAGGCGAGCAGTAGGGCGCGGCTGCCAGCCCTGCACGCGAGCACAAGCAGCAGATCCAGCGGCAGGCGAGCAGTAGGGAGCGGCTGCCAGCCCTGCACGCGAGCGGCCCGAGCGGCGGGCGGCTGGTGCGCGGCCCTGAGCGGCGGGCGGCTGGTGCGCGCCCTGAGCGACGGGCGGCCGGCCTGGCTGGGGCTAGGCGACGTGAGGGCGGCATGGCCGAGGCTACGCAGCAGGAGGCACGGCCGGGGCGGCGTGCACGGGCGCGAGCTCCTGGCGAGGCCGGGGCTGTGCGGGTTGCAGCTGCCGCGACGGAAGGGGGCGGCTGCCCTGAGCCGCTGCCACGGCCGGAAGGCGCGGGGTGGGCTGCAGGAGTTATATCTTTGATATTGATAAGTTTTTTATTTAAAGTATTTTAGAGTCTCAAATGTGTTTAAAATTTACATGTTTTGAGACTTGATTTTTAAATTTTTTATAAAACTATCTTCAATGGAGATACATCTTATGTTAAAGTTGTAGCTCTTAATGAGATTTAAAAACTTTATAGCTAAAAAGTTTTTTTCATTTGAGTTTATTTATTAGTAGCTAAAATATCCTATATAAAATTATAAAAAATATTGATATATACAGATATAAATGAGTGAGTAGTACAGCGGCAGGACTTTGAAGTGTTGAGCGCGTTGTACCGAGACAGTTGAGAAAACCACCACGGTTAAGCATTTTTTTGGACCGCTATGGTTAAAGATACTTTATAGTGCAAGACCATGAATATTGTCCATTGTTTATATTTTTCCAAATAGTCAGCTTATATACGAATATACGCTCTACCCGTAGACTAAAACATGCTGCGCAAAGTAAGTTTTTAAATATTGGCCATGGCTAGAGAGCTTTGCGGTGAGTACTTAACTTTCAATTTGAAATACGCCGACTAGTCAAATATTTCTCTATTTCGTCATCATCGTGTGGAAAATAATTAGAATATTTTGCTTCTTGTGTTTATTAGGTAGTCTGGTTGATACACGTCCAGATGTCCTATTAGGATCTTGTACATGATTGAGTAGGACTCTATATCTAGCTGGAGTGTCACATTTAATTTGGGGGCTCGCTGGCCCTCGAAAGATCTTGTGAATCCAAGTTTTAGGTTCGAGACTGATTTTTTTTTTAGAAGGAACATGTATTAATCTCAACGTATTACACCGGACCTTTTACAAACAGAACTGCAAAGAAAAGGAAAATTACAAAGAAGTTCAAAACTTCTGTTCATCTTCCTCGAAGCCTTCAGAGATCCGTTCGTCACCGCAATCGAAGCCGCTTCCCAAACGTCGTCGGGCACCAGAGCCAAACTCCACAAGGTGGAGGCCGCAGAGGAGGACTTACTTCTAGGCGAGGCAGCCGACACTGCCTCCTAGGCACATCGGCTAACTCCCGCACCCACGACGCATCCTTCGATTCCATCGCCGGCAACCCGAGCAAAGCTCAGATTTTCACCAAAGAACATCTTCCTCGAGATTAACAGGGTCAACACCATCATCACCGAAGAAGACAACGATGCGCCGACCCTCGACTCGACAGGTCTCCCCACCCTCTCCATTGACGTCGGAGTAGATCGCCATCGGAGAATGGAAGATGCTGGAAGAAATTATTCTGTTGCACCGCCACCGCTTCCGCATCACCGGCGTCACCAGGGAAAACAAGCCGCAAAGGAGCCGCACTCCTCCGGCAAAACCTAACTCCGCCGCCCGAACATCGACGGCGAGCAAAAAACCTAGACCTAGATGGACTCGACTCGGGAATCTACGAAAAACAAGAGATCGACTAAAAGCGATGGACCCCCGTTCCTCCTCTCCACCGGCAGGAGGCCGGAGGCGAGGAACGGGGTCAGCGGCGGCGGCGGCTACGGAGGCGGCGGCGGCTGCGGGGCGGAAGAGCCTAGGTTCGAGACTGGTTGATGACATGATTCAGAGACTAAATGAAGCATACATATATACTTGCATGGGGGAAAATATGCTGATCGAAGCACAGCAATTTATTGTCACGAACTGATCTTCTCACAATCACAAACATTACACACCTATTCGTCCTACAGGCTACCGGCCGGTACCAAGCACACATTACACCGGGGCGGCAGGGCTCATCCAATCGTTGCCGGAGGCCTCGCAGCGACAACGTTCCCAGGAGTTTGCCCGTGCGCGCAGACTGTTATGCAGTAGCATTTTAAGATTAAACCGCGGCACTTGCCGCCAGTGTTGGCCTCGCTTTCGGAAAAGCACACATCTGCGCAGTGGTCCGAGTACAAGCACCAGCCCTTGAACTTCCCGCTCAGATGGTAACAGGTGTGATCTGCCTCAACGGACGCCATCTCTGTGTGAACGCGTAGACGAACGAAGAACAACATTGCTATTATATTAGCCAAAAGTATCAAACAAATTCATCCATCTAGAGCTGCGACTAGCAACTTGTTTTTTTATATATAAGCACGTACTGGCAGCAAGGATTACAACAAGCAGGGCGACGACGACAGCTGCTGCAGAGATATTCCTTCGTGAAGGCTCCATTGGTTTGTGATTTTTTGGTTTATAAGAATAGGCAGATTCGGGACGAGTGATCTCTGATTGAGTGCATACCCAAGCCTGGCAAATATATGTATCCATCACTCGCCGAAGAGAAGAAATTACATGTCCGCTCCAAAGCCTTAAAAAATTACGGGAGGGAATTTAGTGTTAGCGTATAATAGAAAACAGCCCCCATCCTTCCTTGAATGTTAGACAAAATCGTACCCGCTATTTGTGTTCACAGCAAAATGTATCATACCAAATAACAAAGTGCAAATTAATCTTGGTCGTTTCTTTTGTTCATCTTGTAAAGTCAAAATTAACCTCATTGTCTTCATCTACTTCTTTTTTGGCATGCTATTATGACTACAACCAGTTGCCATGGTTCACGACGCAAGAAGGCCATGGAAGTATGGCTAATATACCATGAAATTACCTTTGTCCAAATTCACTGTCGGGTGTGTTTGGTTGGGCTTCCAAACAGCTTATGACTTTTTCATAACTCATAACTTACAACAATTTTTTTTTACGACACACAATTCACAACACCTTTTTTTCGAAGCCATAACTCAACCAAACACGCTCGAGTATAACGCTGCCGTAGGTGAGACGCACAAAATCCATGTCACATATTGCGAGACTCTTGGTCCCGTTTCAATAAATGCAAAATCCTAAAATTCTATCCAAAATGATTAATCCCTCTGTCTCAAAATAAGTGTCGTTCTGGTATTCCTGCTGATCGAACTTGAACTTTTCTAAGTTTAATTAGATTTGTAAACAGTATTTACAACAAAAGTGTTTGACTTCTCAGAAAACCAGAACGAGAGTGATATTTATTTTGGAACAGAAAGAGAAGATTCTAATAGATTTTAACAGTAGACACAAAACTAATAAAACAGATCATATTCTTTTATTCAATTTCTTAAAATCCCTTTGGAATCAAACGGTGCCCTAGCTTGTCTCATTTATTGTTTCAGAAATACTACATCATCTAAATGGTATTATTTAACCAGTTGATAAATTCGACAATGCCGGTTTGTTCAAGTTATACGCATGTACTACTGGTGTTCTGAAGAATGGTTTGGACTTGACTGTTCTTGAGGGCTATCGCAACTGGCTCAGCCCGTCTGGTCTCCCCACGCCGGCACGCCCACGACCACGACCACAGGCTTTGTGTTTGCCCACCGGCCACCACCGAGGGGCGAGGACCGAAGCGGCAAAGGCAAACCCCGAGCGCGGAGAGCGCGAGCGCGCCTTGGGTTGCGGACGACATGTCATGGAAGGCGTGCGCGCGAGGTGGACGGCTGGAACTTGAATTAACGCGAACCCAATCACGTGATGGGGAACCGTGGAACGCGGCTGAACTCACAGGCCGGGAGAGAGAATTCCCACTGCCAATTCCAGCGGCGTCCTCGCTGTCCTGTGTCCCTTTGCCGCGTGATCGAGTCTCCTCGGTCGTCACTGAACCACGAAGGCGACCTTGGAAGCACGAGAGGCCAGTCAGACAAAGTGGAATCCTGACACGACGGGGTGTTTGCGTGAGTGCGGCAGACGGCTGGAATCGGCGCGAACAGCAGAGCACATGATGCGCCGGCGGCGGCCGGGACCGCGGCCAGATTCACGAGTGGTGCTGGTGCCGAATGACGGCTGGCCTCGCCGGCATTGAGTGTCTTGTCTATAGTAGCGTTGCTCGTCATCTCTGCTCGATGCTCCTGCGGCTGCTGTACCCTGTGCTACGTGATTCAGTCCTGTCTTCCTTTTGTTGTTTTTTCCCGATTACAACAGCAGAAACTTACAGATGAAAACATTTCAGAACATTGTTAAATCAATTAAAAATATTATTCGAACGGCTAGTAAGTTAAACTGGTTGATTTGCCGACTGATAAGACAAACGAACAGGACGAAAGCCCGCGTCTACTACAGATCAATCAAGTCTAACAAATAAGAGGGAGTCAAGGAATGTTTTCATCAAGTTTTCTAATATGCGCAGAAATGGACAAAATCTGTACCAGGCCATACACAGGATTCATACCATAATAAATAACTTCATTCTCTTTTGGTTCTGATAATGGAACAGGGAACTCATCCAATCATACAAGTGGAATTCTGATCTGAACCAGATAAAAAAATGATCAACTGCTATAACTCTCATTCGTACCAGAACAACAATGTCGGTTAATTGCTCGATTACATTGTGAGCAACCAACAATCAAATGGGGCCGGTACATATAAATCATTGCCTCAACAAAAGAAAAAAAAAAGATTAATTAGCCTACACCTTAACAAAATTTCTTCCCAAATAATTCTACAAAACTTATTACGAGATCTATATCTCAAAACACCAATGAGTGGAGCAAAACTTTAACAGACCAACAATAAAGAAGAGAGAATTCTTCACGCGGCTGAAGTTGCAGGCGAAGGTACACATTGAGTTCAGAAATTACTGCCAAGACACCTTTCAGAGTTCAGACATTACTGTCAAGAGCTCCTTTCAGTGTATGCAGCCCTTCCATTGAGATGCTTCTTCGTACTCGGAATCTTGGGACCTCGATTTGAGGGGGTGGATCTGCTGAGAAGCACACGACTACTACGGTTAGGTTATCACAACAGTCACGCCTAAGCGCTTCCTGGACAAGCTCTTGCGAGCACCGCTGCGGATCATTGTGTTCCATCAGCTCTTTCCTGACCATGGAAACAGCAAACTGGCTGCTCATCACATCCCAAAGGCCATCACAGCCTATTATCAAGAACTCATCTTCCTCAGTAAGCCTAATCTCCCTAAACTCGGGTTCTGGTGTAAGAGGGCATACAGAGCCTTTGGAGCCTTTCATGTGCCAATCACCGATTGCCCTTGCTACAGCCAGCTGACCGTTGAGGTAGCCATCAAAGACAGTACCACCAAGGTTTTCTATTCTGAGCCTTTCAACTGTGCAGGTAGGCTTGTGGTCTCTAGAGAGTTCAACAGCTCGGCCTCGCTTTCCTAATACGGCTCGACAATCACCAGCATTCGCAACAAGCAGTGTCCTGCACCATTTTAATGAGGTTGGTGAGTGCATACCAAGGTTTTAAAAAACGCAATTAAACTTCGTTTAATCTTGATTAAACCCTAAACGGAGGCCCAATGTTTCGTTTAGGGCCTAGGCGCCCAATTAAACTTTGGGCACACCTAGACACTGCCTCCTGCTCAAGAAATAAGCACATCCTGGAAGGGAACCGAGTTCAGGAGCAGCTGGTGCAGGCTGCAGCGTTCTCCTGCGGTCCGGCCCCTTGCATTGTGGCTGACAAAGCTCTGCACCCCTGCCGCACACCCGCATCCCTACTCGGTTTCTTGACATAGCTCCAATCCAGATGCTCCTTCAATCCCTCTCCATGTTAATCTGTTAATTTTTCCTTGACTGTATTGTGTATTCTCTGTAAGATTGCTACTTAGTTTGTTATTATATACTGATCTTTCTCTTAGCAGCACAAAATTAATAAAAAAACAAAAACGTTTAACCACGTTTAATCTACGTTTAAACTTCCTAAACTCTAAACCACAGGCTAGCGCACGCCTAGCGTCCAGCGTTTTTCAAAACATTGGTGCATACTTTGAGACGCCATAGTAGATACCTAATCAAAAAGGCTGTGAACAGCATACAGGCTGTAATGCTGAAATTTATCAACCCATAAAGGTAACTAGAGCCCCAAGAACAGCTTGGCCCAGCAAAGAAACTTTAATGTACAGACAATATTGGCCATTGAGGCAGTAAATGTGAAACGACAGTCAGATAAATGTACTATGAACAGGGCCTTAAGTAATAGTTTCTCTTGGATACAAAACTCATAATAAAGATAAAATGGAAGGAAGTGCCTCTACTGATTCATAAATCCATGAACAGGGCTTTAACTAATAGTTTCTCTCGGAAACAAAACTTGTCATCAACTTAATCATTTCTTGTAACAAAAAAGGTATAAAGAAATATAACTTCAGATGTTTTAATCATCTTCGCCAAACCAAAACTTTTGGACTGCTACTTAATTTATTATGTTATCAGAAAATATTAGGACTATACTTATATAGCAACATAACTATATTGACCAATATGTTGAAGTGTCAATAAATTTCTAAAGCATACATATTGATGAACTGCCAACATGGGAATTTACCTGCCAGATATAAGGACCGTCAATGCTGTGGTCCCAGAATTCCGATCAAGAGACTGGGAATCCGCAATTGCATGGTCAGCCTTTACAAAAGCACTTCTGATTGCCTTCTCAATGCTGTTGGGGAAGTGGCAATCTTCGGTTATGAACTTCAGTATATTTTTTCGACAAAACAAGCAGCATCGCTACCACCATGACCATCAAACACCTAAATTTTCACAAACAAAACAGTAAAAATCTGCAAGGCCAGGTGGCAAAAGAGCAAGACACTTATTTCTCACAAGCAAAATTCCCATCTGCAGTGTGCAGTACCGAAAGGTCCAAAATAGAAAGAAAAGCATTTATCATCTGGGTTTTTATCATTGCCCATGTGGAACGGATTCCTCTTCAGTTCAATCATTTCTACCATCATGATTCATGAATACAACAGAGCCTAGAAGCTATCATAGCAACATGATTGCCACCCACAAAAGAACAAATAATAGATCCATAAAGAGTACACATTGTTAAATATTTAACAAAAGCAGTTAGTCCGCACTTAGCTCTGATGCAAATGCAATTCCCACTCACCCCATAGAAAGCACCCGGTGCAGAGAAGCTCGGGCCACGGAGCCCAAGGTGCTCGACGAGATTGTCCACACAGACATGTTCGTCCTCCATGTACGATTTGGGCCCCATATCTGCAAAACTCCCCGACCTGAACACAGGCAAGAAGCCCGGACGGATGTCTGTAGGTGAGATCAAGCTGAGCGTCGCCGAATCCAGCCCCTGCAGGAGGAGAAGAAAAGGACAAACGTCGATATATGTTGGGGGACAAAAGGCTCGGGTTGGCAGCGAGCTTGCTTACGAATTCGGCGGAGGCCGCGGCGATGCGGGCGCTGCTGGCGCAGTGGCGGATAGACGTGAGGTGGTGGCGCGGTGGCTTGCCGCCCACGGGCGTGCTGCCCCCGCTCCTGCTGCTGCTGCTACCCGGCGGGGTCTCCGGCTCCACCCCTCCGCTCATGGCTCCGTCTCTCCGTTACTCTGTTGGTGATCAGGGAGAGCACAGGAAACGAAAGCATTTCAGAAAGAAAGGCGCAACTTTTGCACTGGCTACCCGTCTCTGTGCAACAAGAATGGTTAGAGCAGGGGGTGAATCGATTTTTTTTTCCTTGGAAACTTAAAGGCCATTCATTTCTCTCAATCAATCCGCCATCCATTATCAGGTCTGGAGCATTAGTGGAATGAAATTAAGGGAACAGGGGGATGGATATCCGAAACATCGACGACAGGAAAGAAACGGGAAATTTTGATTTTATTCCGGTATTCGATTGGGAGCAAAAGAGATGACCACCAAGTGACGCCATTTCTCCGCTGCTCGGAGACCGAGACCTCTGCGGCGGCCCGAACGGGAGGGAGAAGCCGTCCTCCGCTGCCCCGGCCGGAGAAGATCCAGCAGTTTCTCCAGCGACCAGACGAACGAAATCGGACCGAATGAAAGAACGCTGCAGAGTCGTGTGGACAGGATTAGATCAGAGAAGAAGGGGGCGCTCACCACCGGGGAACCGGGACGTTCGCGCGTTCGCCGCCGCGAGGGACGCCGGTGCAGGCCGCGGGCACGCGGGGTGGGGGCCGCTGGACGTGCTGTTGGGTGGCGATGGGGGCGGGGAGGCGGAGGCGGAGGCGGAGAGCAGGGAGGAGGGGCGGGGGCGGGCGGACGAGGGGGAGGTGCTCGTGGATTTCAGAGTCCGGTTGGAGACGGGACGGACGGGGCGAGAACGTGAGCTGTGTGTGCCTGCGCGTGATGGATCGTGTGATCGTGATCCCATCTTCTTCTTCAGCTTATAGCAGCAGCAGCACGGCGGGCGTGGTGTGTTGTGTAACACGGGTGGGTGGACCCGCGGCGGCGCTCGGGGTGTGCGGTGCTCGGGTGCGCATTCCGTGTCCCTGTCGGGTTCGCTCGTTCGTCCCATTCGACTTTTCAGCTCCTGCCTTTTCTAATTGTGGGTGCCATGCTGGAAGTGGATATGGTCAAGTCGGCGTGCGAGCAAAATATGGTGTGGATTTTGTACTTGCAGTGTCACTTTTCTCCACTTTCTCTCTATATATCAGTATGTCGGTATGTGGTATCTGGTATCTGGGTTGCTGTTTTCCGAATTTCAACTGCTAAAAATCCGCAGTTTACCTTTATTATGCAATGACCATGTGAATAAAAAGTATTTCATGTCAATACGCCATTTATTATGTGTTTTCCAGATTTTTGATTTGCTTGATTTCCCTTCATAATGGTTAAATTGACCTATAACAGCTAATTATTTGTCTTCTACCTATCACCACACACATTGTCTGTTACTCCCATTCCCATAGCAGCAGCAACAGCAATGTACCAATACCTCCTCCTATCTCCCTAAGGCCTTCTGTAATGTGGTGATGCTTAAAATCCATCTGGTGGGCTCCGTATCTAAAAACAAGAATCACTCTCAAAACGTTGCAGTGGTAGGCATCACTATCCTAGCAAGAGGCATCACTATGGGTCCCGCACAGCAAATAAAAAAAGAACAAACCAGCCACACGCAAGCCAGAAGACTGCATGTAGTGAGTTGATATGAGCCATAAAATACTTTTTTACTAAACAGTGAGGGGTGCCTTTACATGCTCCGCTCCCAGAATTTTTGGCATCACTCAAACTTGGCTTCACTGGCCACAATGTGGAGGAGTGACTCCTCAGCACTCTCTCTCCAAACTTGGCATCACTCACGGCATACACTGGAGAGGGCCTAAAGCCTCTTTGTTCTTTTTACTCGAGCAATTTCTTAATACCTCCTTTTTTATCACCAATATTCCCCCATATCTCAGCAAATAAAGGAAAGTTATATCTGCCTAGTAGCATGAGAATCATCCCACTTGCCACTACCACTCTTTACCCAATTTTTTTTTCTCTACACAACTGTAGGACCCGCATTTCATATAGGTGTTGGGAGAAATATATCCATTAGCAACTCCCCTAACTTTCAAAACAAATATTTCAGTTACCCCAAGCTAGGCCTTTACCTTCATTTGCCTACCCTAAGCCAAGTTTGAAACTAGCCTAGTAGGCTAGCATCAACCTCCAACTCCACTAGTAGTGTAGCCTTCATCCCAACCCTTTATTGGCAATCTTACACCGATTGAGGTGGATTAATGCCTAGGACCACTAGGCCCTAGCCACACCCCAAAAGGCCAAAACCCCCCATATAACATCTTTAGCAATCTC
The DNA here is from genome assembly GCA_015844335.1 of Chrysopogon serrulatus. Classification (NCBI taxonomy): domain Eukaryota; kingdom Viridiplantae; phylum Streptophyta; class Magnoliopsida; order Poales; family Poaceae; genus Chrysopogon; species Chrysopogon serrulatus. Next base: position 93,950 of record JADLZL010005703.1, on the reverse strand, counting down.
TTGATACTACTTCTCGTCCCGATAAAATTGTCACATATATTAAGAGTGATTGTTCTTTTTTCCTTACTCAAGTAGTCCCCAATAGCTTTACCTTTTTGTGGTCGCCAATATCCTCTTCATCTTTCCTCAAATAAAGAAATAGTTGCATCTTCCCCAATAGATTGGGTCCACTCTCCTCTTCCTCCTGTCCTCACCCCTCCATTGAGATAGCCACGGTTGGATATCCCATGTCGGATGATGCGGCCAAAGATGTGGCTAGCACTGTGAGGGGCTGACAGCGGGGGTCAGGGGCGAGGACGACGTGTTAACCCACGAGGAGGCAAGACACAATGCGAGGCGGCACTAAAGGGATGCAGGATGCAGTGCGGGACGGGGAGGCTAGTAGCAATGCACACAACCTCAATCTCTTTGTCTCACTCTTGTGTTCTATTGAGCTCACTTTCTTGAGTTGTTTTGACTCTTTCTTTGTTGCTAAGAAGCTACAAATTTGTATCTTAGGATATGTACTGTGCTTTAAGAGATTTGCTAAAATTTATACAAAATTCAGGTGTCTAAATTTTAGCTTGCTTTCAGATGACGGTTATTTATATATACTTTACATTAAAATTGTAGGTTTTGATGGTTGTAATTTTTATAGCCACAATCTATAATTTTTGGTTTTAGAAATAAAAAAACTCATCAAATAAAATCATAAATCTGACAAAATCTGATATTTAGGTACAAAGACACTTTAACATTTTACACTTATTTCAATCGGTATCCCTACAAAGACAAAATCTGATATTTATGGTACAGAGAGAGAGAGAGAGAGAGAGAGAGAGAGAGAGAGAGAGAGAGAGAGAGTGAGTAAAACCCCCTGAGAGTAAAACCCCCTGGCCGCACATCTCACATTGCATGCTTCATCGGTATCGCGCTGTTACCCGCTTTTTATACCAAGCGAAACATCCCACCCGACGGCTCGACGCCCGTGTCCCTGGGCAGGCATCAACAAGTTTGTGCGTCCGGATGTGCTTTGCCGATGTGTAAAACGTACTCCTGCCGAACAAACTTTTCAAAATAAAAGAGAGAGGGAACAACAAAAAAAAGCTCTATGTTTGCTTGGTACTACCCGGGACAAAACAAAACCAAAGGCACGGCTGAGGCTGATGATCTTTTGTTTTGCTTATTTGATTGCCCCCGGTGCCAATCACCAGTCAGTGCGCGGGACAGCGACGTGAATGGATTGCGTGCGATGTGCGTGTGCCGCTGCGTGGTGAATGAGTCACGGATACACACACAGTCGGTACATGCCTGGGCTGGGCAAAAGAAAACAGAGAATGCAAGTGTACTACAGGGCCTCGCCAGCCGCCGTCTAATAAACCCGGGGCGCCTTAATTTAAGTAGTAATAATGAAATGAATCCAGTACTAGTAGTACTACTAGCCAGCGCACGGGAGATGGAGTAGACCCATCGCCCACACAATTTTGTTCCTATCAAGACGACGGGTCGCTTTCCTCCTTGTCGGCATCGCATTGCAGTTATTGCACTGCTTCACCTTTAACGCCACGAATGAGAAGCTAGCTCCAGCTGAAAGCAGCGAGTGCAGTGAATCTAGCCTGGTGTGAGTAGTATGACTGTGACCGGGGGGAACTGGAAAGGGCTTCCAACGATCTGGAAAACAGGGGTTGCCGGTTTGGCTGTCTGGAAAACAGGGGTTACTCCGTATGACTTGTGAGTCTATGACACTGGAGGCGTAGAAATGGCGGGCCCTAGGCCGATATGCCACGATAAAAATAAAGTCAAAGTACTAATAAGGCCACGTAAGACTCTCGTTATGTTCGTTTCGTTTGTTTTATTAGCCGTTCAAACAGTATTTTTCTCTCACAATAAATCAATTGACTTCTTATCAGTTGACTTATATAACTAACTAAACATCTGATAATTAACAGTACAGAGTACTAGTAGGATGGAAACTTACTAATATACATGACAAGTTAAAAGAGCTAGCGTCTCAAGCAAGCAGGGGTTAAATTAAATTGTTACTCTAATTATACCATATCCTTGTCCGATCAGAAAATAAATATGGGCATCTGTAGATACCTGTATTCACGTTCATATCTGACAAGGATACTCAAACATTATTTTAAACTTGACTCAACATGTCAAAATGCCGGAATATATAGTTAAAATTCAAAGTAGTGCATTCCAAATTCAAGTTTAAAAATTCGCAAAAAGAAAAATCAAGTTGGAGCCTTGGAGGTTGAAAATAATTAAGCGCCCTCCCCCCAACGCATAGCTGATGTGTAAGGCCTATCCGGCAGTAGGGCCTTGCCACAGATGCTGGTCCTGGCCGAACGATCGAGTCAGATCACCTTCCTAGGCCATGCAGAAAGAATCTCGGAGAGAGAAACAGTAGATGAGTGTTGTAAGTAAGGAAGACACTAGAAAAAAGAAGTTTTTTAATTCCGCCTACAGGAATGTTGGTTGTCGTTCGTTAGGTATTTGTTTTCGGCCGCTTGTTCTTTGAGTGTTTGCCTCACATGCGGTCATCTACACTACAAAAAACTTTTAACAAAAGTTAGGTTTTGAGATGTGTTATTCATAATATGGGTATTATTTTGTAATCCGTAGTGTTTGTAACGTATTGATGTCCCCCACTATCATATAATATAATTTTTCTTTTGTTGCAAAAAAACAGTAGAGGACTGTTGTAAGAATGATCATAAATAGTGGATCGAAGGGGCCACCCTCTCTAGGGGCAATGTTAATTGGATCGAAGGGGCTAGCCTTTCTAGGGGCAATCTTTTCGCATGGCACTTGCCTTTCGGATGAAAAAGGTTGCGTAATGTCAAATAGGACATGAAAATTTATAATGATGTCAAATAACAAAAAAAAGATGCTAAATAAGGGAGCGACAAATTCTTTGTTGCTTCCTTTATGCTCATATCCAACCTTGTTAGAAGTCAATTCTCAAAGTGGCACAACTATTCCTCTTGACCTTAGACTGACCACAGTGCAGCGCTAAAGGCATCCGGCAGTAGTGTTTGGCGGACCAAAAGCGCCGCAGCGGGCCCGGCAAATAGTTCCTATAAGCGCTGCCTTCTACCAATTCCAGCAGCTTAGCGGCCATACGCTATCTATCAGGCGGGCGGGCCCGGTGCTAAGGTTACTTTGTGGTCCCATTATTTTAACCGAACTAAAAACTGTTATAACTCACAAACCAAAACACCAAATTAAATTCCGTTTACACCACTAAATCAATAAATCCTTCAAACAAGATCTCATATTAATATATTTAGATAAAATTTATAAAAGATGATAAGTGGAGCCATTGTTGGTAGTTGGTATAGAGTATGAGATATAGAGGATGATGGGTGCGGAAGAAACGTATGTAGAGGAGAGAATCTTGATGACTAAGATGTATAGAGGATAATAAGTGCGGATAGCCTTATGGAGAGTCAATGTAATCACAATTATGGAAGCACGACAAGTTCCCTCAATTTCAACTAATTTGCTAAGAGAATAAACTCTACGTGATGAAACATGGAACAACTGAGTGGTCTTCGCTTGGGGAATGATAGTATAACTCAAGTGATATTATACAACGAAACACTAGAAAAGTACAACACAAATATATTACAAGACATAGACAATGTGTCGATGTGATAATCTAATAAACAAGGCGCAACAGGTCGCTTCATATTACTTCTCAAGGAAAACCAGCTAAAAACAGCAATAGCACTCCAATAGAGTAGATGACATCTGCTGACTTCTAAAGGGCCCAACACTTCATTCCATTGATGATTTTCAGCTTGGGAGGGCGGATGCGTTCTTTTCGCTTTCCATACTTAGTACGTTTAGTATGCCTATACTCTCCGCTGATAAATTGAGGTGTGTAATACTTTGCCTCGGGCACAGGCCAACTGTTCAAAATTTTGCACACAAATGTATGCCTATACTCTCCGCTGCTATCATCTCCATCGATAGCCCAGTCAAGCACACTAGATGCATAAACATCAAGGCCAACTTGAGCAGCAGTCCTGTCAAACACAGCAAAGAAATTATGCTTGAAGACCTTATGGCCAAAATACACACCCTGGACACCGGTGACTATGTTAGATGACAAGCACTTAAATACTCGAAAGGAAATCTAGACATACGGTTTTGTTTTGAGATATGCCAAGACATCAAGAATCACATCCGATGAGAGGAACGGGGTCCAAGTTCCGTTCTTGTTATCAAAGCTCATGCAATAGGTGTCCATGCCACAGAAGTTCATCCCGATAAACTTCCCGTCAGAATCAACGAGGGGCCCTCCAATCCCAGCCTAATCAGGTGACATGCAATGCTGATTTGTCAAGTAGATGCAGCAGTAAACCGTGAAGAGGAAGAGGAAGGGGGTACAGCTTTACCTTAGTTATTTCACACGTGGAGTATTGAAGCAATTTGCAATCAAGTCTGCCCAACATCTCTGTATGTTGCCCACTTGCAGCCATTAATATGCCAGAGTCAAAGACACACCCTATGGCTACTAATGTATGAGAATGATTATGCTTCATCTGTTGAATATTTGCTGGATGCGGAGCATAGAAATCCTTCACATTGACTAGAGCAACATTGTAACGCAAACTATAATGCTGTAATGCCCCTGCTCTGCGTTCTTTATTTGGAAGCAACACTTCAATCTGCAAATGATATAGCAAGATTTAAGCCGCAGTTCCTTAAAACAAGGAAAACAAATAGTAGTTGGTACCACCAACCCTCAAATTCTCAGCAATCTTCTTGTCATCAACAAAATCTGAGACCAAGCTAGCTGAAGTTAAAATAGTCCCAGACCCATTCCATTCAATAAAAAATCCGGTGCATGCAAAAATCCTTTTTTCCCCTGTATGCCATAATTTTGGTCGTTAGTGAGTGACGGAAAAAATATATAAATCTGCAAGATTAAATGGCACATCCATATAAAATTACAATAGAATGAAACAAATGAGACAATATTTTGGTCATTAGTTATGATGAAACCAATATAAGTATCAAAGAGTAAAATAGCACATCAATGTAAAATTACCATAGAATGAAGCAAGCGAGACAACATTTTGAGATATGTTGGAAGAAACTGTTTCACTGAGTTCACTCCGCACACCACCACCGTATATGTCACCGAAAAGTATCTTCAAAACTATTGACCAAAACGTTGTTGTCTGCTTGAAGATAAATGGAAATTATATATTAATGGCAATGCAGGCTGCAAAAATATGCAATGTATAGAAACCAGAAAATTCAACAGCATTTACTCACCACCTGGCATATCCATCTCCGGGTAGCCCTTGGAGTCTAGATGCCCAAATGGATCCTCATTGAGAACATCTGTGTAGTAGAGCAACAAAGTCAAGTGATTAGCACCGTATATGCTAGTACTAAATACATTAAAATAGTGGTCACATAAAAGTCTGCACATAATTTCAAAATGTACAGTGAGAATAATATTTACATCCAGTGCAACAAATCAGAAATCATTATGTATGAACATACCCCAAACATGGAATAACCATATTATGTGATATAAGCACTAACATATGAAATTGTATAACTGTGGAAAAGCTAAAAAAGATTATATTTATTATGAAGTAAAAAATGAAAAAAAAAACATTTGAATCCCGTTACAAGTCAACTAGCTAAAGAAACATGATACAGTACATACTGAACGTTCAAATAAATATGGTAATCAGCAGACCTGAAATCAATGAATTTGTCTTTCCTCCATCAGTGCAGGTTCTTTTTTTCTTCTTCCTATTTGTGAGATCATCAGTTCTTTTTTTCTTCCTATTTGTGAAATCATCAGTTCTTTTTTTTCTTCCTATTTGTGAGATCATCAATTCTTTTATCCTTCTTTGAGGTTCTTGAGCGATCAGCACCACCCCTCTTAGTTAGCTCCTTCCCAACACTGTAGTATTTTTTTTAAAAAAAAAAGGTAAATGCGGGTCCAAACAAGGAAATCAACATTGCTAACTGTTTCATCTAATTTACCATGGAACTGGCTAACTGTATCATCTGATTTACAGTGGCACTGGCTAACTATTTCACCTAATCAATTAAGTTGTAGAATCAAAACTATTCCTGATGTGCCCAACTGTATATATCAATATATGAACCTGACAACTTGCTACTTGTATAGTGTCTGTCACCAAGCAAAGAGTGTTCCCTCAGAAAACTTGATGCAACTGGAAGAAAGAACCAGACTAATGCCCTATAATTTGCGTGGAGTATCACTTTTGTAAATTATATCCTCTCCATCAGATCACATGCAACTCTATTATTTCTTAGTCTAAACTAGAAGTGGTATGGATATGAATATATTTTGATAAAATACAAAATATTCAGATTTAGGAGGCATCAAATTTTCTTCTAGTGTGCACACTTTACGAAAAAATGTTCCCTCCTTTAAGTTAGGTAAGTATACTGGCTCCAATATTTAAGTAAGAGAAATTATGATTACAGCAGCTGCGACACAAGGCTCAGGAATTATCTTGGTAAAGGACTAAAGGTGGAAAAGAACAAGTGTAAAACATTGAAAACTTCAGAGGAACTACAAATGAAAAAAAAAAAAAAGAGCAGTTGAAAATTGTCCCAAAACTATGATGAACCTCTTTAAGTTGTTTTTGCATGTAAAACATGTTACCTAATCTGCACAAACAGGGGAGGGCAAAATAGGATAGGAGAGATGGTGAACCAACAAAGGGCAAATATACAAGGAAGTTGGAAATGTATAAAACATACCTGCCGGCCTTCAAGTTCTCTAACTGTGTAAGAAATTTACTCGTTCTTAGAGACAGCTGAAAAAGCAACAGTCGTCCAAAGATTATACTGGCTGGCAGGAACAAGGTTCTTCCCTTTCCAAAGAAAAGGTTCATGCCAACAAAGTTCCCTTCAACATCAAAAAGTGGCCCACCTTCCCAAGCCTAGCGAGAAAAAAGAAAGTTACAGGTAATACAGATACATTGGAACAAAGAAATGTTGTTCAACAAGAATTACAAAGAAAAATATCATTTTTATTGCCTCCAAGATACATATTGGAAAAGAAACATATTAAAATGAGAGCTCATATAACAAAAGTTTACCTCGGAGATTTTACAAGTGGACAGCATAAGATTTTCACTATCTTCGAGATCCGCTTGTATCGGGGGTCAACACCCCATTTGTGGACATTAATTTGCCGATATGCCACGCCCAACTGCTACTACGTTACTATATGGCATGAATTCCATCAGATGGTTGAGAAGTACGACTTGAACATCAAGGAAGGTCATGATGTTGACAACAGCGATGCCAAGATCAAAAGCGCATTTTCCCAAAAACCTATGACAACATTGCCTTCATGACGCACTTCAACCTATGAAGAAGAAAATAATAATACATGATGATCATAATAATTTGTCTTAAATGAACAAACAAAATTAGTGAAGGTTTATTGGCAGCACCAACCTTCAAGTTATCATGGTCCTTTGTTTCATCATTTAAAGCCCTCGCCACTTTTGCTGAAGTCAGAAACCTTGTAATATAGCCCTGGTGTTCTATAGCTATGCCTGAGCATGCAAATAACACAGTGTTTCCTACACATTATCATAACTAAATCATTTATAGCTTGTGATGTACAAGTATATATGAGGAGAACAAGTATACCAGCAAGTAATCACCATCGGACACAGCAATTGAGACAACACTTTTAGACGAATTTGATGCAACTTCTTGGCTGAGCTGTCCCCAAAAATCTTGATTAGAGTCCCCATGCACGTCACCTGGTTATTAAATAAAAAATATATGATACCACACAACTGTGAAAAGCTCAACTAGATCTGTAAAATACATATCCAAGTATGTGAAAGAAGCAGACCTGCAATCAGTGAGTCCATTGTCTGTCCACCGTTGTTGCAAGTCATCTTATTTTTTTTCAACCTTATGAGACCGCCACCACCCCTCTTAATTTTCCGCATCTTTCCAACAATGAAGCATTTAAAAAAAGGTAATGTGGATCAATACCAAGTAAATCAATGTCATCAAACACAAAGGATAGTGGATACAGGTTTTGTGTCAAAGGCTGATGGCACGTGAGCATATAAGCTGCATGCCCAAGACAATTTTTGATGGCACAAAGAAATTTTTTTCCCCAAAACTTGCACCACTGCAAGAAAGGAACTGACTTAAGACTTACATTTTGTTTGCAGGTTATACCATTCTTGTAGTTGTTATTTTACAAACAGTCAATTCTGGACCTATCTCGTTTATCCAATAGATCACTCTGCTCATAATGCATCCTCTAAAATTCCTTAATATAGTTTGGACAAACAAAATAAGAAATAGAAGAAGCAACAAATACATCTACACCAACAAGGCAACGGAAACCATGTATGAGAATTTTCAGGCCAGAAATCAAGTTTGCAATAAAAAAAAAATCAACAGTGGTATCAGCAGCTTCAGATCCCATGATAAAAAGGGTGGATTGTTCACTCTGAAACAAGGTCAGCATAACTAACATGGAACTCATAAGTATAATCTGAAACTGCACAAGGATCAGTGCTGCTAACTAGTACTGTACGTACTTCTTATAATCCTAGACATCATGCCAGATTCAGTAAGCAAATTTTAATAAACAAACAAAGTATGTTGGGACACAATGCATGACTCAGTCAAAAGATCCTGTTAAAAGAAGTCGAACTGCAAAATCACTAGCACACTTTTTGAAGTGCAGAGGTGGGGGTTTCGTGTTCTCCTCAGCCTTCGCGAAAATCGGATTAGGGTGCCTGAGCGCGACGTTATACGACAGGGAGGAGAGGAGAGGAGGCGGTGAACGAACTTTTTGCCTGGCCATCCAGCAATGGGTCGATCGGCTAAAGGCGTCGCCGACCCGTGGCGGTATATCGCCCGGCGGTCGGTTCCGGGAGAAGGAACGCGAGCGAGGGCTAGGGCGAGGACGGGGGGAAGGCGGTGGAGGCTCCGAGGGCGAGGCCGCGACAGCCGTGGCTCGTTCAACTAGTGCGTAATAAAAAAGGCCCATCCTGCAGTAGGGCCTCTCCACAGACAGATGCAGCCGGCCCAGACAAACTTGCCAAAAAGAAGGAAACTCGCGTCCCCCTGGGCCTAGTTTTTCACGGCCCATTGCGAGTCGAGCTTTCCAGGCTCGCGCTCGGAACAGCCGGGCCGAATCACACCTTTTTTTTTTTTCCCCCGGCCCGTTGTCTCGCGCGCCCTATCCCAGGCTAGATTGGCGAGCGCAAGTGCGACGCGTGGCCGGCATGTCCGCGGGAGTACCGTAGACAGGCACAGGAGGTGCCAAAGATTCAGGTAAAGTACGCGCGCGAGCCCCCAGAAAAACATGGATTTGGCTGGCAAGAGCCTGAGCCCGAGGGACGAGGTTCGAGCTCCAGTCAACGGGGGCGGTGCGGCGTGCCGACTGGGATGCGATGCCACTAGTCAGTCAGTCCAAGGGGAGTAGTTGCTCCGCAGACCAGAGCAGCCAGCCACTGGCGCGGTCTCATAAAGATTCTGTAGTACAGTTAAACTAGCGGTGGCCGACTGTTGGATAATCCACATTTTCTCCGGTGACCGAGTGAACCTGCCACACAAATCAGACAGAGTCTCCCACCGGCCACATGCCTTTCTGGAACAAAGAAAACAGATCAGGGATGTCTCTACGATCTCTGCTTCCAGTAACCTGGATGAACCCCTGTCCTGCTTTCCTTCGACATGGACACGAGATTGCTACCAGAGTGACAGAGAGTTGGAACCGAATTGCAGCGGAGAATTGTTGGTTGTTGCCATGCATACATGACTGAACGGGGAATATTCATTCAGCTGATTAGCCTAGTAGTTATAATTATTGCAAGAGAGAGCCACCTGATGAGCTGATGGGCAAAATGATTCTAGAGAAAAATTCTCTTCTTCACAACAGCTAATGATGAAGAGCTCACAACTTATCCTAGGTCTCAGGTTTTCTTGTCACTGTGATTGCCCGCCGGCGCCGGTGGCAGCTGAAGTGCGTCTCTGAACTTTTGCTTGCTCAGTCGCTGCGCTGCGCCTGCAGTTGCCAGTTTGCTATATTCATCTGCATGCTGGTCGACGATCTAGCTAGCTTGTGATTAAAACAAAAGCATGGTCTATCATCTAGAAACCGATCTATCATCCATATAAATACTTATCATTACGTGCGTTGGTCATTTTTCTTCCCCGCGATTCAGACCATGCATCTCTCTATTGTCGTTGTCGATTCGTAAACATGCCATGTTCTCCGGCTGTCATCGGTGGACCGACTGATGTATCTTCGCGGTGGAGCGACGTGACAAATGTGTGTGATCACACTACCGATACTACAGTGATGCTGATCCGATATGATCCCCAAGAGCTATAGGAAGCTAGCTATACATTCGTCCACCGCCCCCATTTCCTCCCCATCCAAGAAACAGATGATCCGAACCATGGCATGCGTATAGGTATACATCCATGATGAACTGTACCCACATGAAAATAGTATATACGTACGTACAGTACATACCACCCAATTTTGGAGGCCGGCTAGCTGGGACTTACCACGGATACGGACATTCGATCGGTTTGAAGGCGAACTCATTTTGGGGACATCTCTATGTATGGACAAGTAGTACTACATCAGTCAGTAGTACAGTATATATATACATATTTCTAGATGATGACTAGATCCATGTATAAATGTACCTGCTGATCATATATTCTCTCCGTTTTTTAATAAATGCCATATTAGGTTTGTTCTAAGTTAAATATTATAATATTTGATCAATTATTTTTAAAAATATATTTTATTTCATTATATATGGATTATGTATTATGATAGTGTTTCTTTTGATAAATCCAAAAGTATAAATCTTATGATATAAAACTATATAAATTTTTTTAAAATCAAAGATCAAAGATAAGTTTAACTTAAGACAAATTTAATATAACACTATTAAAAAATGGAGGGAGTATATATATTCCATTTTCCACGCATGTGCTATGGTATGGCAGCGAGCGATACGGACACGGACGGACGCTGGTCCATATGCATCCCCTGCTACTTTGTGCGCGTCGTGGTACTACGAAACAGACACGGTCTCGCTCAGGAAAAGGACCATAGAAACACATCGATCTTGCGTTTGCGTACCCATTAGCCATTTAGCCTAGCCCCACACGGCGAGTTCCGCAGACATTAATTTGCTGTCTCCGCCGCTAATGTTACTCAAAAGGTACGGAGTACTAACTGGGATAAAATCTGGATAGTGAAAAGCAATCGTACTCCGTTAAGAAAAAGGACCACACAAATCTTGGAGTACATGCTACTCCTTCCGTTTCATTGAGTTTGTCAACTTAGGTTTCATACTATCTTATTCGATCATTCGCCTTATTTAAATTTTTATATAAATATAATTTATTTTATTTTAACTTTTCAACAAAGATATTTGAATATTAATGGATTTATTTCATTATCTGCATAAATATTTTTAATAAGACGGATGGTCAAACATGAAATCCAAAAATTAAAAAGGACATTCTTTATGGGACGGAGGGAGTATGTCACATAGATTTTAGAAAAGAGTTTATTGAAACCACACCGTTAAGAATTCGACATTTCTAAGACATGCCACTACTTATAACTCTGGCTCATTAATTCAAAGCCAAAATAACACTTCTTTATTCTCAAAAAATGAAATACCATGGTATTTGCAAATTGGTTAAGAATTTGAAGGAATTTCACAAAAATAGCACCATATTCAGCTATTCCTATGCATATATGTAAATAAACCATCCATACAGCTCTATCAAATAACTTTGGTACTTCGATGTCCCCCGAGAATCATTTGATATGCCATCTTTGATTGATGTATAAAGTGGAATATAGTGAAAGCTATTTTATTTAGTACTTTTTATATAAAACATTAAATTAGTTTTTCCTCTATATTTGCTTCCCAGAGGGTCTTAAACTTTGGAAAGCCTCCTAGGGTACATAAATAAAGGTTAAAATGTTCTATTGTCTATCTTCTGTCTTCAGACAAATGACATTTGCATTTGACGTTCAATCATTTTTATCTGATAGTACATATTACGGGGACTGCTCTATGAACTCTGCTCCACAAACTTCACTGTGGAGCAGATCTATAAAAATCTGGAGTTTATGGATTACTTCTTTAGATGCTCTTACAACTCAATTTTTTTCTGGAGCTGCGTGCATAGAGCTGAAACTGTTTGACTATAAAATGTAGAACGGAGCTGAAAAACTAAGGACAGGTCTAGGTGCGCGTCTCTTTGAAGGCACACTATGTATGGTCACTTGATTTCCGATTAATTTTTCTTTTAGAGATAGATAAAAGTATAGCAAAGGTGTATATGATAACTTTATTCAGTTTTTAAGATCTAGAAAGTGTTTACAATGGTAATGTACGTGTCTATTGGTGAGGGTCCGTGAATAATTAAAAAACAATCCAGGGGCCAGTTTGGAGCAATATGAAAGGGCGAGGACTATGGCCTTGTTCAGTTGGAATGAAAGTCGTAAATTTTTCCACTCTCTCCATCACATTAATTTCTACCCGTATTTATGGAGCACTAAATATAAGTAAAAAAATAACTAATTATATAGTTTAGTTGTAAATCATGAGATAAATCTTTTAAGCCTAGTTGGTGCACGATTGAATAATATTTGCCAAATACAAACAAAAGTGAGTTCGAATGCAAGTTTTTTGCGAGCTGAACAAGGGCTATGGGGGAGCATATGAAAGGCCCGAAAATCAGCCCCCCGCAGAACACGGTTCTTTTTGTGTCGGACGAACTACACGACTATGGAGGAGCTCCTCGCCATTTGAACTCACTGGAGTGGACAGACAGCTGCTCTATTTAAAAAGAGACGCGCACCTACACCTGGGTCTGCGCAGTCACGCGGCGGCACCGCCAAGCAATCGTCTCGTCTCATCTGCTCCGCCGCATTTAACGCACTCTGCAACCTCCACTCTCCTCCACTCCTTCGCGCGGCCGCCGGCGGGGTAATTAGGTGCTGCGGCGAGCTCCGAGAGGAAATGGGCGGCGACGGCGGAGGAGCCGGAGACGGCACAAGGGCGCTGGACCAGACGCCGACGTGGGCCGTCGTCGCCGTCTGCGCTGTCATCGTCGCGGCATCCATCCTCCTCGAGGGCCTCCTCCACCACCTCAGCCAGGTTCGCCGCTCGCCGGCCCGAATCATCATCCCCAATTCCCCATGCTTTCCCCCCATGACATTTTTCGGTCTTTCAGCTTCGCTTCTTTTCCTTTCTTGATTGAATCATATTTGGCCTGAACTATCTGTCGAGCTTTTTTAATAATAGTACTCTGCTGCGTGTTTTGCGGAGTCACTGATTTTTTTTGGTTGCCCCAGTTGCTCGACAAGAAGCGGAAAAAGGCGCTGTTCGACGCTCTGGAGAAGGTTAAATCCGGTAACAGATTGACTGCATTCTTGAAACTTCAGTCAGTCACTGCTGTCGTCGTCCGAAAGTGAAGTCGAATTTGACGCGTTTCTGAGTTCCGTTCCTTGTGCACAGAGCTGATGACTCTGGGGTTCATATCGCTGCTGCTGACCGTGACGGGGAGGTACATAGCGCGCATCTGCATCCCGGAGGGAGCCGCCAACACCATGCTGCCCTGCCGTCGGTCCAGCCACCACTCGATGGCGGAAGAGCCCAAGAAGGGCCATGGCCGACGGCACCTGTCTGAAGATCCGACCAACCTTTTTTCCTGCCCCAAAGTGAGTGATTAAGGTGCACTTAATTGTAGTTTAGCGCAGTAGCAGACATGATTTGGCTTATTTAAAAACCTTGGATGGATGCCCAGACGTATGTAAGGGTAAACAGATAGTCCATAGCCATGTTGTTTGGATTTGGCTTCATCTGTGGGAGAGACGCAGGCGATTCCAGATTGTTCTGTTCATCTGTATGCTAATCCGAATGACGGTGGCAGGGCATGGTGTCGCTTGTTTCAGCCGACGGCATGCATCAGCTGCACATTTTCGTGTTCTTCTTGGCCGTCTTCCATGTTACTTTCAGTTTCTTCACAATGTCCTTGGGTAGAGCTAAGGTACGGTTGGTCCTCACTTTGTGCTTGTTTTCTTTTCCCAAAGCACTCATGGACAAAGGTTGCAAGCTTGCATTAATTCTGTTTTTTTTTTATTCTTCTTCTTTGCAGACTCGTATATGGAAGGTGTGGGAAAAAGAAACTTGCTCCCCTGAGTATAATTATTTAAATGGTACTGTGTATTTTGACTGGCTACTTTTTAGTATGCTTTTATGTAAAAATATATAACATACTATTCTAAAGTCATTAAGTTATGCATAGCTGGTTTGATATTTATTTGTTTATTACTATCAAGCTGTTTTGGTTTGTCCACTGATTTGCAAACTTTATGTCATACTATGCAGACCCCTCAAAGTTCAGGCTTACGCACCAAACATCTTTTGTGAGGCAACATGCAAGCTGTTGGAGCAGAAGCACAATCACGCTCTATTTTGTAAGTCGTTTCATGGCTCTTTTCTGTGGCTACAATAGTTTCCTAGACCACATAAATCATAATACTTTCTCCTCAGTTAACAAAACACACACAAAAATACTTTGTTTAAATTGTACTAAATATTGAATATGAAGGTTTGTACTCTACACTTGAAGTCTTGAACATATTATTTATTTCATGTATAAATTACTGAACAAGGGAGTAAGGGACCCAGAAGGTCTCCAGAATTTAACAGCGAAAATTTAGTAATAAAAGGCCGATTATCTATCAGTGTGAAGTGATCAAACTAGACTTTAATGCTTCTTCTAATGATGTTCTGTGCACATGGATCCTATAAATGAACCTACTGACTTCAGGGCCCATTTCTGTATGCTTACACTTGATATAAAACTGTAGGTGAGCTTCTTTAGGCAGTTCTTCAGATCCGTTCGGAGGACAGACTACCTTACTTTGCGACATGGATTCATTTCTGTAAGTAATTTCTGATTCATGAGTAACCTATTGCTATCAGTTTAGGTTGCTGAAAAATCATTTTATAGGCTCATTTATCTCCGGGAACTAGGTTTAATTTTCGAAAGTACATCAAAAGGTCCTTGGAGGATGATTTCAAGACAGTTGTTGGCATTAGGTAAGAAATGTTGACAATTTACTATTACCTTTTTAATGCAAACTGTCGAAATTAGAAAAAAAAACCCAAGCATTTACAAATGTTTTACTCGATAGATGAGTATACTAATCACAAATATGCTTCTATCTAAGAATTTGATTGGTATATTATGATTTGAATATTCAGCTTTTGTTTTGAAAAAAAATTAATACACAGTTATAACACTTAGTAGTTTCTTTAGTAATGTTCTGCTTATTTCCTTAGTATTTCCGGTTTCATCTTCCTAATAGTTATTTACCCATTTGTATCATCAATTATTTTATCAGTCCACCATTATGGGCTTCTGCTTTGGCTGTCATGCTCTTCAATGTTCAGGGTGAGTTATATAATCTTAATCTTATTTTATGACCATCGTCTTCCAGAAAACTATTATGAACATTCTCCTGTCAAACTGAACTATCAGATTACATAGAAACTAGAGCTTACATTCCAAATGTTCAGCCATTTGGTTATCGCTTATGTATGATTAGGCAGGATACAGTTTCTAGAGCACAGGGGTGGTCTTCAGAAATGGTACTAATTTCTTTTGATTTGAATTTTGCTTTGTCCAGGATGGCACAACTTATTTTGGTTCTCTACAATTCCCCTTGTAGTAAGTGTTTATAGTGTTTGTTTCTTATCCCTTTTGGTAAAGATTTTGTTTGGTTGGTGCTAGTTGCTAATAGTGCTTTCCTCTATGTAGGTCATTCTAGCAGTTGGAACAAAGCTGCAGGCTATAATTGCTATGATGGCTATTGAAATTACAGAGAGGCATACAGTTATTCAAGGCATGCCAGTGGTAAAATTGAGTGATGATCATTTCTGGTTCGGGAAGCCTCGTTTGGTTCTCCACCTCATCCATTTCGCATCATTTCAGGTCAGTAAAGGCCAAGAGAACAAGCATGCTATCTTTAACGTAAAGCATCCATACTAACTTATGCATGGAACTTTCAACCTTGAGTTGTGTGCATTTATTGGATGATGATTATTATGAACAATTAACATCTAGACTGGATGATGATTATTATGAACAATTAACATCTGGACAGCAGTATAAACTAAACTTAAACTCAAATAGTTTCCAGAAAAGAACCTAATGAGATAAGCAGATAATATTTCTTTTGGCATATAATGACTTTTGCCTGCATCTTCTATGTGCACACGGACAGATAAAATTGAGGTCGCAGCTGAATGCAGTTGATTTTATCTAACAGCTGTTCTTTGATTTGCTCTTGCAGAATGCATTTGAAATTACATATTTCTTTTGGACTTGGGTAAGATTCCTTTCGAGATTTGGAGACATTTTCTGTGGCACAATTGTAGTCTGTGTCAAGACTTTGCTTATGACAAACATTATCTGTGCAGTACGAATTCGGTCTGAGGTCCTGCTTCCATGACAACTTTGAGCTTATCATTGCTAGAGTCTGCCTTGGGTTAGTTTCTGTCGCTTTTGCCGTTTCATTATTGTTTAGAAATCTCTACTTCTTATTAACCACTTTCGTTCTTTGTTTTACAGAGCCGTCGTCCAATTTATGTGCAGCTATATCACCCTTCCACTCTATGCCCTTGTGACTCAGGTGAACATATATTCACATTTCTTACTGATATACTTCACTCCGTAGTAGCAATTCAGAACTCAGAAGAGCTGCCAAACTCTCTGAGCTAGCACTGGCGTTGTCAAATGTGATTGTATTTTGGAGGAGTAACTTGGACTGTGATTTGTTTTCCAGATGGGTTCACAAATGAAGCGAACAATTTTCGACGAGCAGACAGCGAAGGCCCTGAAGAAATGGCACAAGGCCGTGGTGAAGAAGAAGCACCACAAGGGTTCATCACACGACTCTTCCGAGACCCCTAGCACGGACACAACAGCACCGGCAAGGGAGGAGGCGGGGGAGTGGCAGCGGCTGCACGAGGTGCCGGTCCGGCACCTCCACCGGTACAAGACCATCGCGCACGTCGGCGGCGCGAGGAGCCCGCTGTCGGACTCGGACTACAGCGACACGGACGACGCCTCGTCGTCGCAGACCAGGCACCTGATACCGCCAGCGAAGCAGCGGAGCCTCGACACCGAGCGCATGGAGGTGCGCGTGGACGTCGTGGAGACCGCGCCGCCGCCACGCGACGTCTTGCAAGACAGCTTCTCGTTCCCAAGGCTGCTTCCTCCTCGCCATGTGCCAGACAAGTGAAGTGAACATCAGCCTGCTTATTGCTACAGACTGTCCTATAAGACTGTCCTATATATAGGGATAATAGATAGAATAGTAGCTTCAAATTATAAGTCGATTTGGCTAGTGACATAACTTTTTGTTATTTATACTTAGATATACGTTATGTTTGTGTAGCAAAAGTTATGAAGCTAGAAAAAACAAAACGATTTATAATTTGAAATGTAGCAGTATAGTAGATTAGTAGTTGAAGCTAACCTACATGAGAGTATTTTTCAAGTCTTTAGATGATCGAAATCCAGATTCTCAGTATAGCTGCCTGAAAGTGATGTCTGAATTGATGACTTGGAATGTTTGTTTTTGGGAGCTTATTCAGAGGTTAGAACCTATAGCCTGGTATGTTCGTTGCTCGTTGGTATGTACGAGCGATGGTTATTTTTGTACTTGGACGCTAAGTGATTGCACGGGACAGAAAAGCCGAGTGAAATCGCTGGAGCCTTCGCTTTGAGGACACTTCTGCTGCACGCCTGTACATGAAGTTCGAACTGAGCAATTATAGATTTATTTTTTTTTTTTTTTAGAAAGAGGCACAGCCTCTGCTTTTTAGAAAGCAAGGTACGGTACAAAAGACTGGGGATACCAGTTTAACGATACAACGAACGCAAGGAGGGAAAACACACCCCACACCCTCGGAGCAAGACCCACTACTGAAGCAGATTTACATTTCAACTACATCCGACATCAGAATCCCACTCGGCTTGAAGTGTTTGAGCCACTCCATAATCACCCCCTTCACCTCTCGAACGCGCATTTGATCCTTGTCTTTAAGCTTAACGCTCCATTTCTGCATTAAGGAAATTGCAACATACATAACGTCAGTTGTGGCCTTTGGGAACTCCTTGCTGATTGCCATTTTGTTCCTTGTCGTCCACAAGGCCCCGGCAAAACCTGCAAAAATAAAGATGATCAATCCAATGGGTGCCGGCCCCTTGCCTTGCAGCCATGTGCAGCAAAATTCATCCAGAGAATTAGGATAAGATTTCAAATTAAACATATCCCCAATGGCACACCAAACAAACCGAGCTAAGTGACATTTAAAGAGAATATGGTCTACAGTTTCCTCTAAGCCACACACACAACCAATCAGAATCCCCTTTCCAACCTTTTTTAACAAGATTACAGGCAACTTGTAGTTTGTTATTAAGCACTTGCCATAGAAAGAATTTGATCTTTAAGGGAATTTTGCTCTTCCACATATGTCCAGCAATCTTACTGCACACACCCCTATCAGTAAGAAATCTATACAAGGATTTGGTAGAAAAATGATGCTTCTTCTCGAGAGCCCACTGGACCTCATCAGCTTTGTTGTCAGTCAAAGCACAATCCCTAAGGCTATCCAGAAGATCAATCCAGCTATCATATTCTTGGCTAGATAAACACCGCCTAAAATCCATTCCCCAAGCACCATCTTCCCAGCAATCATTAACAGTACATGATTGCTTCCTGACCTTATTAAACAGGTCCTCATACAAAATTTTTAATGGGACATCCTGGACCCAACAATCCTCCCAGAACCTGCACATCTTACCATTCCCCACTTTAAAAACAGCCCCCCATTTAAAAAGGTGTTTAACCTTGTGCAACCCCTTCCAGAATTGCGACCCCCCTGTGGTTTTAGAGTCAAAAAAAATCCCTTTTCTCAAGTATTTTGCTTCTAAAATTTTGTACCACAGCTCATCAGGTTGCTTATGTATTTTCCAGATCCACTTGACCAGCAGGCACTCATTCATCGTTTTAGTGTTCACAATGCCCAGACCCCCTTGGTCTTTAGGCCTGCACACCATTTCCCATTTGGCCATATGATATCTAAATTTTTCCTCAGCTCCTTGCCAAAGAAATTTGGCCCTAATGCTGTCCATTCTTTTGTGGACCCCATCCTTAAGGAGATAAAAGCCCATGCAGTATAGGGGAATACTGCTAAGACAGGAATTAGTCAGAATCTGCCTACCCCCTGAAGTAAGGAGTTTCCCTTTCCAAGGATCCAATCTTTTGGACATTTTCTAGGTAACATGACAGAAACTAGACATATCTAGATGCTTATAACTGACAGGAATGCCTAAGTATTTCATAGGAAAATCCCCCAGAACACAATTGAGCATATTAGCTAGAGTCTCTTTCCTTTCTTGGGGGACCCCAAAAACAAAAACTTCACTTTTGTGGAAGTTGATTTTAAGGCCAGTTAGCCACTCAAAACAGTAAAGAATCAGCTGGAGATTTCTGACAGATTGTTCTTCAGCATCAATCATAATCACTGTATCATCCGCATATTGAATATGAGTTATACCTCCTGGAATGAGTTCCTCTAACACACACTTAATATGTCCATTCTTACTGGCTTTAAGAAGCATAGCGCCCAGAGCATCCGCGACTAAATTAAAGAGAAGGGGAGAGAGAGGGTCACCTTGCCTTAGGCCTCTAAAGGTCCTAAAAAAAGCACTTCTTTCTCCATTGACATTGATACATACTCTCCCACCATTTACTGTGCTCATAACCCAGTCAATCCAAGCTTGTGGGAACCCTTTTCCCACCATTACTTGCTCCAGAAAGTCCCACCTTACTCTATCATATGCTTTTTCGAAATCGATCTTTAGGACCAGGCCCCTTGCCTTAGTTCTATGCAATTCATGTATAGTTTCATGTAGAACTACAACTCCTAGTATATTCCTTCCCTTGATGAACCCAGTTTGGTTTTTATCAATAATCCTTTTGGTGATAGGAACTAATCTATTTGTCAAAACTTTAGTGAAACATTTGTAATCAATATTTAACAAACAGATAGGTCTAAACTGCTTAACAGTATTGGCATCCTTAGTTGTAGGGACTAAAGTGATAACTCCATAATTGAGTCGTTTAATATCTAACTGACCCTTTCAAAAGTCTTGAAACATCTCCCACATGTCCCCTTTAATAGTCTCCCAGCACCTCTTAAAAAAACTGACACTAAACCCATTAGGGCCAGGAGCTGAATTATCTCTCATATCCATAATAACCCCTTTAATTTCCTCCATTGAAAAAGGTTGAATAAGCATAGCCTTCTCTTCATTGTTCAGCTTCAAATCTTCTGGCCAAAAAGATCCCCCCAACTGCATGTTACAGTGGTCATTGTAACCAAACAGCTGCTTATAATAGTCAACAATATGATTTGTGATCTCAGACTGTCCCTTGATGTCCCCATTTTCAGATTCTAGATAAGATATATTGGATTTCCTTCTCCTGCCATTTGCAAATTGATGGAAAAAAACTAGTATTTGCATCCCCTTGCAAAATCCAGTTCTTTCCAGCTTTTTGTTTCCATTGTAGTTCATCCCATCTCATAATCCCTTCCAGTTGATCTTGTAGGGCAATTCTCTCTTCCCACTCCTTCATATGGAGTAATCTTTGCTCTGCCGCTCTATCTATATCCTCTATATGATTTAAGATGTGAAGCTTGGCTTTTTTTTGTTCCCCTATTTTGTTTAAATGCCAGCCCCTCAAATGTTTCCTAAGTGACTGAAGGCATCCATGCCATCTTTCTAAAGAGTAGCAATCTTTTGAAAACCTGGCTCTACTATCCCCCCCATTCACTCTTAAACACAGCATCAAAATCTTTGTGTAAAAACCAACCCTCTTGGAAGTAGAAATATTTGGATTTACTAACTCTTTGTTCCCCGTGTCCAAAATAAGAGGAGAGTGATCAGAACCCACCCTGGCTTTAGACCAAGCATAACAAGAAGAAAAGTGAAGATCCCAACTAGTAGTAGCCAGAATTCTATCTAACTTAACTAAAAGAGGGTCCTGCTGCTTATTAGACCAAGTGTACTTGATCCCACTCACATAGATCTCTCTCAACTGGCAATCTCCAATAAAATCATTAAAGAGGTCCATAAGTTTTGGGTCCCCCTGACCCCTGTTTCTCTCTTTATTATTTCTTATCAGATGATAGTCACCCCCCAAAAGAATAGGCAGAGTTTCTTTTGAACAGAACTCCTGGATTTCTGCAATGAAATCATTTGACAGATCATGTTGGGCTGGACCATAGACATTCAAAACCCAAAATCTGTAATTATTTGTTCTATTCCTAACCAACATACCTAAGCAATACAAACCCTTGAAAGAAGATTCTACCTCATATTCCTCAGTCTTAACTCCAGAGATCAGCCCCCGAGTGACCTCTAGATGGAGACCAAATCCAACTAAAGTCTCTATCCCCCGCCATCTCTTTTAATTCTATATCGAAAAAATCTTGTTTGATGGTCTCCTGTATAGCCACCATATCAAGGTCCTCAGCAAGTATGTGTTCTTTTATCCATTTTCTCCTATGGGATTTACCTAAGCCCCTCACATTCCAAAAGAGGATCCTCATTTTAAATTTATGATCCCCATCTCTCCCCCCTGTATGCTGCTACCATCCTTACTGGTTCCATTACCCCTTATGGAACTAGTAATAGGCAGCCTCGACTCATTGACCCCCTTGGTCACATCATTATCCAAAACACCATCCCTCATAGAATTATCAATAATATCCATGCCCAAATCACTTGTAGCCTCATCCTCATGGGGTTTGTCTCTGTCTTTTTGTTTTGCAAGAAAGGTTTTATAGTTAGCTTCAGCCAGGGCAGCTCTAGCAAGCTCTTCAGCCCTAAACACATTAATTTGTTCCTCCACATCTTCCACCACAATATTTAAATCATTCATGACATCTTGCAACACAACAGTAGGAGTATTATTTAAGACAGTAAAGGGATTGGAATGAGAAGTAATACCTGGAGTAGTGTTTTTAGCAGTGACCCTTGAAGAAGCCTTCTCAGCAATATGAATCCCATCCCTTGTAATTCTTTTACTAGTTCTAGTTGCCACCACCACTGGATTGTTCTTCTTTTTGATCTTCTTTTTAGATTTGGATAAGCGCCATTTTTGCCCCTCATCTTCCATATCGGACTCTTTGCTTATATTGGAGATATTATCCATCATGTCTTCCCCAGAAAACTGAGAGCAAAAGGAGCCCCCCATCTCCTTTCTAGTTGGATTATTGATCCCCCCACCTGTAACAGTTGCAGTCTTGTCCATCAAAGCCTCTTCTTGAGTAAGCCCTTCAGCACTCTCTCCCTCCTCTGGAAGAATCAGGATGGGCCACTTACTCTTATCCATAAGATAGGGGAAGACTATGCACGACAATTTGATTATCCTTCATACTGACATCAGAGTCTTGCTTGGTAACATTCCCTTTTCCTAGTTGTTCCTTAAACTGTAAGTTTTTCTCTGTAGGAGATAGAACAATACCCATGTTGGGGTGGAATGCAGCTATTGGGATATTGGTATCAGCATCACCAGGTTGATCCAATCTCTCTAGTTCCTCCTCCATTGACTCCTCATGACTAGAGTCCATCTCTCTATCAAGTTTCCCATGTCTCTCAAACTTATCCTGACTTTTCCTATCCTTCTCACCCTTAGAGAATCTGTCCCTGTCCTTATCATACCTGTCATCAGGTTTACCAGACCCAGGAGGGCCCCCTTTCCCCTCATTAGAATAGACTTTCCCATCCTTTTCCACCTCAAATGTAATATAAGTACCCACTCCATTGAAGAAAATTTCGATAGCACCCTTGATGGCTCCAGGATTTCGATAGCAATTATAGATTTATATAGGCAGAGGAGTTGAATCAGAAGCTAAGGTGATACTGCTGCTACTAATCATCCAGTGGAATACGAAACTTGAAATGATATTATTCTGCCAGTAATGAGGCTCACTGTTCACTGATGAAATTATTCTACCAGAAGTTCAAACTGAGCAATTAGTCTGCTTGTACCTCTGACCTTTGGGCTTTAGCAGTTTTTTTTAGCCAATTGATTTATCTACTGGGCCCAATTTGGGCCGCACTACTCTCGGTCTCCAAAAGTCCAAAATGGCCTACTACCACAAACAAGGCGGTTCCTGGCCGGAGATCCGTCCTCGATCCCCTTCCCTTGCCGCTCCAAATGCGAATGCACCTTCCCGCCTTCCTCGCCGACCAGCGCCGCCTCCGCCGCGTGCTCTCCTCCTCTCGCATCACGCTCGCGACGCTCGCCCGCCTACACGCCCTCCTCGTCGTGTCCTCCTCCCAGCATCTCCTCTCCCCCTCGCCGCCGCCTACGCCCGCGCCGGCGCGCTCGACGCTGCGGAGTCCACGCTCGCCGCCTCGCCCTCCTCTCCCTCCTGCATAGCCGCCTGGAACGCGCTCCTCTCCGCGCACTCCTGCGCCGGCGGCCCCGGCGCCGCGCTCCGCGTCTTTCGCGCGCTCCCTTCCTCCGCGCGGCCCGACAGCACCACCTTCACGCTCGCGCTCACCGCGTGCGCGCCTCGGGGACCTCGACGACGCTGAGGCCGTCAGGGAACGCGCTATTGCGGCCGGGTACGGTCGAGACGTGTTCGTCTGCTCCGCGCTGCTCCACGTCTACTCGCGATGCGGCGCCATGGAAGACGCCGTCAGGGTGTTTGATGGAATGCCGAGGAAGGACCGCGTCGCGTGGAGTACGATGGTCGCTGGGTTCGTCAGCACTGGGAGGCCGGTGGAGGCGCTTGAGATGTACAGTAGGATGAGGAAGCATGGCGTGGCGGAGGATGAGGTGGTCATGGTTGGGGTTATACAAGCGTGCTCGTCAACTGGGAACACCCGAATGGGGGCCTCTGTTCATGGCCGTCTCTTACGGCATGGTATGAGGATGGATGTTGTTACTGCCACGAGCCTTGTGGACATGTATGCCAAGAATGGGCATTTTGATGTGGCACGCCGAGTGTTTAGAATGATGCCGTACAGGAATGCTGTCTCATGGAGTGCGCTGATTTGTGGGTTTGCACAGAATGGTCGTGCGGATGAGGCACTTGATTTGTTCAGAGAGGTGTCAACTTCAGGGCTTCAGCCTGATTCAGGGGCACTTGTTAGTGCACTGCTTGCTTGCGCTGATGTGGGATTCCTGAAGCTAGGGAAGTCGATACATGGTTTCATCTTGAGGAGGCTTGAGTTTCAATGTATTTTGGGTACAGCTGTCCTTGACATGTACTCCAAATGCGGCTCCCTGGAAAGTGCCCGAAAGCTTTTCAATAAGCTTTCCTCGAGAGACTTGGTTTTGTGGAATGCGATGATAGCATGCTGTGGCACTCATGGATGTGGTCATGATGCCCTTGCTCTGTTCCAAGAACTGATCGAAACCGGAATAAAGCCTGATCATGCTACATTTGCTTCTCTTCTGTCGGCTCTAAGCCACTCTGGTCTTGTGGAGGAAGGGAAATTCTGGTTTGATCGCATGATTAAGGAGTTTGGAATTGAACCTGCAGAAAAGCACTATTTATGTATAGTTGATCTCTTAGCACGTTCTGGTCTCGTGGAAGAAGCCAATGACATGCTCACATCAATGCAAACTGAACCTACCATTGCAATTTGGGTTGCTTTGCTTTCTGGTTGCTTGAATAACAAGAAGCTACAACTTGGAGAAACCATAGCCAAAAAGATCCTTGAGTTGCAACCTGAAGACACTGGTGTCCTTGCTCTGGTATCAAATCTCTATGCTGCTGCAAAGAAGTGGGACAAGGTCAGGGAAATCAGAAAGCTAATGAAGGATAGCGGCAGCAAGAAAGTGCCTGGCTACAGCTTGATAGAGGTCCATGGAACACGTCATGCATTCGTGATGGAAGACCAGAGCCACCCTCAGCATCAGGAGATCCTGAAAATGGTCTCGAAGCTCACTTCTGAGATGAGGAAGATGGGCTATGTTCCAAGAACAGAGTTTGTGTACCATGACCTGGATGAAGACGTGAAAGAGCAGCTTCTCAGCTACCACAGTGAGAGGCTGGCCATCGCCTTTGGTCTGCTGAACACCAGCCCTGGAACGAGACTCGTGATCATCAAGAACCTCAGGGTCTGTGGTGATTGCCATGATGCCATCAAATATATCTCAAAGATTGTGGATAGGGAGATTGTTGTTAGAGACGCGAAGCGGTTCCACCATTTCAAAGACGGAGCCTGTTCTTGTGGAGATTACTGGTGATTGTCTATTGTGGCGCACATGTCCACTCTGTAGCTTGAACAGTTCACTCTCCTAGTGCTGATTTTTTGGTCCAGTCGCTTCAGAGAACCAGCAAAATGAATATCCACTGTGTACAAGTAAAATTGGCCCAATCTTTTGATTCAACAGAGAGAGAGCCTCAAACATCCTTCGATGCAAAACAAACAGTTCTGTGAACCTTGTGCTCAGTTTGGTTTAGTTGACTGGAAAGGACCAAACATAAAAGAAGAGCAGTTGTCATATTCATGCAAATCAGACCTCAACGTTCCTTTGATTCACTAGTAGACAAAAGGATAAAGAGATGACATGATGAAATGCTGAAAGAAGTTTCCTCCAGTCAACTGAAGTACTAAAACGTCCTCTTAAACAATCTTTTGATGCAAACACATAGTTGGCCAGGTCTGCCTATTTCTTTCTTACAGCATCCACTTACCTAATCAATGGAGTTGTAGCATATAGCTCTGCGGCCAGGGAGAATCGCTGGGACCATGCATTATCTTTCCTGTCCTGGAATGCCAAACTAAGCATCTTGTAACTAACGGCAGATGGAGCGATCGTTGAGATGCACACAGTTCTGTGTTTTCTCCTCTCAGTCTGTGTCCAAAACCAAAAGCTTGGGGAACGCGCAACTCAGCATGTTGCACTCTCCACAGCTTTACTAAAATCCATTGGAACATGGACAAAGGATGAACAACTGGTTCAAAGCAGGGTTTAGAGTCACACTAGGCTACTAGTTGTACAACTCAGTCACTCAGACAAAGAGGTTGTATGGCCATTTCCATTCAGCAAAACACTCTGATTTGTGAAGGAAAAAGAAATGCCAAGTCTGTGGTTCAAAGGAAGATTTCACAAGGATTCTTGTCCTATCGTCTCCATGATAAGACAACATGGTTCCATCAGGTTCAGCGTTATGGCTTGTCACTGGGGTCAACTCACCCCAACGAATTTTGAGAATTCCAATGGAGAATTGCTGTATATAGTGCTAATAGTTCCTAATGACTCCCACCCGTTCTCAGAGAAGACCCCCTTGGTCATCTGACCTGGATTTGCCCTTGGGCTCCATCATTCTACACTCCATTGCTATCCTCTCATCACAGCATCTTGTGTTCCATTTGGGCAATTTGACTGCTCCAAACTCAGGATTATGAGGACAACAAACATGGTGGTGAAGGATTGTGCTAACCCCGCTGGCGAAGTGAGCCCTGTGTTGATGAAGCTTCAAGTAAGCTTCTACAGCCTTTGCTCCCCACATTTTTAGGCTTGGTAGTATTTATTGATCTGCATGGGCATCATTTGGTTTATCCTTCTAGTCCAGATGCATCAGTATGCACAGGTAGTTTACATTCATGTCACCATTGCGAAATGGCCCATTTTTACTTCCCATTGTTCTTTGTGTGCTAGACAGTGACAGGCACATGGAGCTGCTTCAGGAGATGCAACGAATGTTACAGGAGCAAAATCACAAGACGCAATCCATGTACAGGGAGAATCAAGAACTCAATGAAAAGTTCCCTTCCTAACGGCAGTAAGAGTTTGTTCTTTAGTCCCTAGAAGCTTATGTATGCCCAGGACGTCACGCTTGGGATAATCTTGTGTAATCTGTCATCTTCATCTATGCATGTTTTATGGTTACGGCTTAGGTCCAGGGGATGGTACTGTGAACAACTTATTCCATAAATGCATTCAGGCAGTTTGTGGACCTAAGTGGTACACCGTGATAATTTCATGGATAGCATGTTGTATTTTATTTAACTCTTCCAAATATTAGATATTTGCTCTGGCTACTTGACAATAAGTAGCAGAGTATCATGTGATGGTTTAATGCTAAGCAGCAAACTGCACACAAACCCATAATCGCAGAAGGAAAGTGTATGGGTCAATCATTCAGCGGACCTTAAGATATGTTCAGTTACATACATAATCAAGTACATTGTTAAATTTTCATGAAACTAGGTGCCATTTTTCACTTCTGGTAAGATTTCTTCAAGTTCTGCTGATGGAATATAAGTAGACTTGGTGGTTACTCTAGCAATCTTCTGCCCCCATGTGGTTTGCATGGTTACTATGAGGTTCATTTCTTTTCTGTGTATTTTTTTTTAAGTTGTACATAGAAATACTTGCAATTTTTCCAATTTTGAGCTATCTAGCATGCCAAAAAAAAGGGTTCTGCGCTATTTTAACTAATGCCATGACACTTGTCTTAGCAAATGAAGATGCATGCTTCACTGAAGCGATCTTTATTAATGAAATGGTTCTTAAACTTTCTTATTCAAGGTGCTTATATGGTACCTACCACGCGTCTTTAGAATTTCCAATGCTAATGTCATGAACTGCCTCATGAGATGACCACCGCGCGGAGGCAGGTCAGGTCTTTCTTCCGCGGGTCCCGCCCCCGCCCGGTCTTTGGTTCGCGACTCCCGCGGCCCCATCCCGTCGTTGTCCCTTTTCCTTGAACCACTGGACGTGCCGTCACGTTCTCCAAATCTACTCATTCTCTTTCATGTTAGCCTTTTGTTCTGTTCTCAGCACGTTTGGGCTCCGGCACACAGATTGCCGGATTTGCATCCGGCGACAGCCCGCAGTAGGCCGTAGGTTGTGCGATTTTCTCTGGGTCCCTTCGTTGTGTTCAGGTACGGTCACGGTGGTAGTTTCTGCGATTTTCTCTGGTTCTATCAGCTCAGTACCACGAGCTTCGGTCGGGAGACCGAGAGTGGATGTGTCGCCGTCGTTGAGTTACTTATCGAGTCCCACCGTCATTTCCGGCACCAGCTCCAACCGGATTTTTTTTTATTTTTAATCCTTTTAATAAATATATTGCAAGAAAAAACTGGTTGAAAAAAAAAAATTATTTCGCCGCCGTAGCCCCTTTGGTCGCGCCAGTCGCCCGGCGTGACAAGAAAGACTTGTCACGCCGCATGCACCGGGCGCGACAAGCCGTGCCGGCGTGTCCGTCGGTGTTGACCGGGCCGGCGTGGCGGCGTGTGGGGCCACCTTGTTACGCCGCATGCTCTGGCGCTGACAGGCTTGTCACACCGAGGCCGCTTTGGTGCGACGGAGACTTAAAAGCCACCCCAACCCGAGCCTTCCCCTTCCCTCCCATTCACTTTCTCAGTCGACGCCGCTCAGGAGTCAACAGGTTGTGGCGAGTTCTCCTCTTCCTCCCTCTTTCCTTTTTCTCTCATTTTCTCCATTTTAGTGACATAGTGAGTTTGAGCACCATTAGTTGCAAGCATTTGGTCTTTGAGGTAAGACTCCTGCATCGTAACATGTTTATTTTTTGGTTTGCAATTGTTTTTGGTTTACACCGCTGCTATTCTCCGGATCGGCTTGTGCTTTTGACTAGTATGGTTTTGACAAATTGTGCCTTAGAGATAGTGTTCTCGGTGATACTTGGTGCATTTATGTTGTGGTTATATACCGTATCTTGTGGAAGTTGTTTGGGTTGTAGTTGATATGGACACTGTATTAGAGTTTGCATTCATCATGGTTAGAGAAATGATGTAATTTATTAGTTAGTGGTTTTGATAACTATGCCTTATACATGATATTCTCGATTGATACTTGGTGCATTTAGATTTTAGTTATATACCTGTGTTAGGGTTGTAGTTGATATGGACAATAATTAGCTGGTGTTATATAGGTTGCTTTTTTTGGTACGGATATGGTAATCATGCAATTATTTAATTAGTTTGTGATTAGAAGTATGTTGGTATTGAGTATGTCTTTTACAATTTGTTTGAAGGTTTCAAGTGACATATATGTTTTTGTGATGATTCCTGTAGTTTGTATGGAAGCATTAAACCTATGTTTAAATATTTCGAGATTGTGATTGTTTTATATAAGATTTTATAATAGAATCAATGGAGGTTGGCGAAGAGGATCCGTTTGTGCACCATCCGGGGTGCATGATGACATAGATGCTCCATTCAAAGATGGTGATCCGGTCCCCAAATGTTTTTGTGGGCTACCGGCCTATGTGAAGCGCCGAGACATCCTAGGTCTTACAGGCGGGCCTTTTTCTGTTGCCCATTGCGACAACACCCCCCCTCGGTTGGAGGTATAAACGGATGTGACTTCTACCAATGGTTGGATGGTGATGCTATGTTAGATAAACGCATCATGTTTTTTCCTTACGATCCATGGAAGAGTTTTCCATATGCTTTGAGTTTAAGAGGTGGGTGCCTCCCCCTCGAATCCTCCTCCTATGAGTGGTATTGAGCGGTGTTTTTTTGCGCGAGCCGAGCGGCTAGAGAATCCTCCTCACCGCCACCGTGGCAAGGTTGCGGTTCTCCAAGAACCAAGCAAGGATGAAATGTTCACTACATTCTTCCGTTGTGGTCAACGTAATCGTGTAAGTGTTCTTTCCACTTGTGTTCTGTCCATGTCATATGCGTTCGTTGAAATTCTAACACAATGGTTTCTCTTGTTTTTTCCATTTCAACATGGATTTCCAGACTTGCGACTTCGATGAGTACGTCTATGGACCTAGATCGCATTGGCCCTCTCGAGGAGGAGGTTAAAGAGCTTACATTTTCAAATACATGGCCCCGTTTGAAGATGCCGGATCGTAAGTGCAAATGTGGCATCAAGGCTCGCGAAGGAGTTGTTCCTTCGAGAGCTAGGGTGGGGCCACTATTGTGGCAATGCTTTCGGAGGCCCAAATGAGTTCTTCGTGAGTTTACTTACTTATCAACTTGTGTCTTGTTTTTTAATAGAATTTGTGAACCCGTATTATGTGCTCGAGAATATATATATTTGTTCAAAGGGAAAGACATGTGACTGGGAGGATTTTCCCCGATCGTGGAGAGTTGTGGGCGGAAATCTACGAGAACAAAGTGCGTTCTCCTTATATGAATGAAAGGCAGAGGATTAAACTACACAACGCCAGGCAAACCTGCCGCATGAAGCACAGTGTTATAGGCCCATCCATTGAGACATGGAATATGCTTGGTGATGACTTTGATAGAGCTACCGACAATAAGTTCAAGAGAGTTGGCCGGCCGCATGACGGTGAGGAGCTCATTAGGTTTTGGCGCCACGAACGAGGGGCCGCTCGACTTCATGGATGAGGAGCGCCGGAGGGAGATCAATTTTATCATCGTCGAGATTGAAGAGCGAGGACCGTTGGCGTGTGCAACATGGGAGGCAAGCTAAGAATATGTGTCGTGAGCTTTGTGAGTACTTAGTGTGTAAACAATGATCCAAACTACTGCATGTTGTGCTTGGTCGTGTTAACCATTATTCGTTATTTGTAGTTCCCGAATCGCCACCGAACGATGGACATCTCCCGCCCCTAAGGAGGATGGCGACAACAAATGGCGACGGGCGCCTCCCGACTTCGACTATGACCCCGACGCCAAGCCCGAGTGGACCGCCCAAGACTACGATGACTACTACTAGTTTGTAGTGCTATGATGTCGTCTCTAGCTATGATGCTTCCAAGAACTATGACCCGCACTTAAGTTATGGACTTGTTTGTGTGGTTTGTGTGTCGAAGAAAGATGTTACTATGACAACATTGACTTTTATTTCATGTTCTATGTGGTTTGTGTGTTGAAGAAAGATGTTTTGCCCGTGCCTCATGCCAATTACATTGGTCAAGATCGAAACCCCCTCTTTTTTCTTCTTGCTCGAATTCACTACTAAGCAATTTCGAACGAATTGACTAATCGTGTTATAAATTCTTTGAGTTAACTTGTTATTTTTCATGAGAAATTAAATTGACAAGTAGAAGTTGGAGAGTTTGCTATTTTTGCAGGAGATCCTGCGGGAAAAGTTTTGCAATTTCTCCCTTCATCCATTTGATATGAGGAAAACCATCTGGTTTCAGTTAGTCACGCCGGGAGCATTGGCGTGACAGAGCCTTACCACGCCACCCAAGACGGCGTGACGTGACGCGCCCCACGTGGCGGCGGTGTGGCTGCGGGCTGCAAGGCTCGTCACGCCAAGATTGCCGGCGTGACTAGCCGCGCCGGGGGAGGCCGCGGGACCAGAATGGTCGGGAGGTATGGCCTCACCTGGTCGCCCCTGGCGTGACAAGCGTCGCGCCGGCGACTCCGGCGTGACAGTGCCGTCGCGCCCGGCGACTCGGCGTGACAATACCCTTGTCACGCCCGGCCACCGTGGCGTGACTAGCCGCGCCCGGGATGCCCGCGCCACCGAGAATGGTCCAGGGGAAAAGGGGTTGTTTGGTCGTCTTTGGCGTGACAGGTCGCACCGGCCACTCCCGGCGTGGCAAGGCTCTTACGTCACGCGCCGTCAGTGCGGCGTGACAAGGTCGGCAAATGGAATTTCTTTGAATTCACGTGGTTTGCGACTTTGGCAACACGAGAGACAAAGACATTGATTTGCACATAAACAGATCTGACACATTCAACTAGCACATAAACAGATAGCCACACATACATAGAAAACCACATAGTCGTTCACAAGCAATAGTCCATACAAGCAAACATACTTCACATAGTCCATCATAGTCCACAAAGTGTTAGTAATGTAGGACGCAAGAACAAATTCTATGATGTATGGCAAGAATTCTACTCACCGGCACACGTGTTCTACGCACCCTCCCTATGGGAATCCTCTCCCAAATCCAAACCTGAAGCAAGTACGTGCAGCCACCAAGATATTAGAACTTGGCTCCTTCCTCCTACATGCCTCGCATAGTCGGGCGGTATAACCAAGCAAGAGTGGCTGAACCCCGGCTATAGCCATAGATGTTCTCCCACGGTTGATTTAGGCGTGGAAGGACCATCCAGAGATCGTGTTCCCGAAGCATCCGGAAGAAGAAAGCTAGCCACCATATGCCACATCCAAACCCGGGCATACCTCTCAACCACATGATCTTACGCATGCGGCGGACACATGTCGAAGCGGTCCCAAGACCACCTAGAGCTCACACCCGAAGTCTTCTTCTCTTTCGTCCCCTCCTCCGGCTCGGGTGGACGATAGCCGGTGTCTTGCTCAACAAGATCTTTCCATGACTCCGTGTCGATAGTCCCGGTCCACTTTGGAAGACCGTCCCAACCGAAGTCCCGGGATATAGGCAAAGCATCTTGCATTGTCACACTCATCTCACCACAAGGTAGGTGGAAGGTGTGTGTCTCCGGACGCCACCTATCAACGAAAGCAGTGAAGAGGGAGGCATCCATGTCCGGAAGCCCTACATTGATGACTCGAGCAAGGCTTAGGAACCCAGCCCTAGCAAGGAAAGGGGCGTAACGCTCGTCCCACCCCAACGGTCGGTGCGAGCGGGGACGGAGGTAAGTCAAGTCCTGCAACACAAACATCAACAAAATAGGTCACATATGATACAATAGGAAAAATATAAAGTGTAAAGACACAAAAATTATGTAGCATCCTTCAATTACCTTGCCCTCATCCACCCGGCCAGTGCGCTCGGTGGTCCTTGTCATAGCACTTCTGCAGAAGGGGGTACTGCGGGTGAGCCATCCTGTAATTAAGTGGAAAATACAAAATGGTTAGTAATAGTGCAAGAAATAATAAAATACCATTATGAAAACCAACAAACACAACTACTACATAACTATATCAAAACTTATGGGTAGCTTAAAACCCTTTACGAGCGGTGGCACTAGTGATTTCTTTCCCTCTAATTGATTTTTTGTGTTCCCCCGTTTCGTATGAGTCGCAATGCGGTGTGTCCAGTTTTGTGACATTTAGAGCATCGGACCTTTCCCCCGTGCCTCATCAAAGTCCCCACAACCATACATATCCTCACCATACCCATTTGATGCATCCATAACTCCTCGAAGACGCTTTTTCTTCCTTCTCCCTTTCTTTATCTTAAGGAGGTCCGGGTCAGGAATAAAATCTAACCCTAAGTACTCCGGCCACTGTGTGGGATCTAGGTAAGGCTCAAAGCTACATTGCCAAACTTTCAAAGTTTGGGAGTTCAAGTACAAAGGACTCATGAACTTAGAAACCTCATGGTTGACACCCCTAATTTTACAAGCGGTGATGACATGTGAACAAGGAACATGAAACAGTTATGGAATGTTACAAGAGCATTGGGCTTTGTCAAGGTCTACCCTGTAATTTCTACCACCATACTTTTCTCCACCGAGATTGGTACCTCCAGCCGGACGATATTGTAAACAAGCCTAGAGGGCCCAAATGCTTCCCCCACTTGGTTGGATGCTATCGTCTCAGCCACATCCAAGTGCCTTCTACCTGATTTACCCCATTTTTCTTTGCACACATTGGCTGTGTTCCACCGCTTTACAAAGTATTCATTGCACTTCCTAAAAGAGTACTCAACAATCCCGGAAACAGGGACGGCTCTTATACCCTTGAACACTTTGTTGAATGACTCAAAGAATTGGTAGTCATTACACCATACCTAAGACCTCCCTCATCAAAGGCTAGAGCCCACTTATCTCTATTAGGCATCCGGTCTCGTAGCCATGTCTTAGCCGGTCCATTGAGCACCTTTTTCAACTCATCAAGAGTTTCTTCAAACTTCTCCTTAGTCCAACAGACCACCACGTAGATTTCAACTTCTGTACAACTTCCTTTTTTTCTGTCTTCTCCATATATTGGCAAAGAAAGTGCCTCATGCACCACCTATGCTCAAGAGGAGCACATCCTTCTATTTCCTCCCTTGCCGCACTCAATACTCCATGATGACGATCAGAGATGAGGCATATGTTACGTGACACACCCAAAACATGCTTCCTCAATAGCTTCATGAACCAAGACCAGCTATCATCGTTCTCACTCTCGGCCAAAGCAAAAGCTAAAGGAACAAGTTGGTTGTCGGCGTCGACCCGACGACTATCATGAGAACACCCCTATATTTGCCTCGTAAGGAAGGTCCCGTCCCACAAGCACTAATGGACGACAATGCTTGAACGCCTCCACAGATTGACCAAAACACCAAAACACTCTTTGTAGAGTGGGTCTTGGAATACCATCAACATCCGTAATTATGCGACCGGCATAATGGTACCCGGCCAAGACCGAGGATTAAAGTGTTTCATGGCACTTAGAATCCTAGGCACTTGGTTGTAAGCCTCCTTCCAATCTCCCCAAAACAACTCTATGGCATACTGCTTTGCCCTCCATGCCTTGGAATACTTCACTCTATAACCAGTGAATCCAAATATAGCCTCCACAATCGTTGAGACAGATGTGTCGCTATCAGCCCTAACAAGGCCAACTAGCCGAGAACCAAGGTAACGAGCCGTGTTTTGGGCATGCACACCCTTGGGCTTTGAAGAGCGACAAGTGTGTGGTTGCTTGACATTGTGAATCTTCCATTTCCCATTCCTCTGCAGCCGAGCCCATACTCCCCAACCACAACCACGCTTGCAAAGCACCGTGTACCTCTTGTTCTTGTCGGCATGGCTCACATAATAAGGCTTGTGATACCTAACCGAGTAATCCATCGAAAAAAAACTTCGGATGTTCCATTGTGTCAAACACTCTTCCTTTCTTAATCTCCACTTTGCCTCGGTCTCACCTTCACCATCATCTAACAACGTCAATCCCGTGTCACATATAGCCTCATCAATCATACTAATGTCCATACAATTAGGAACTAAGGGTACCTCCACATGAACGCCTTTAGTTGCCTAAGTTACGCTTGATCGTACTCCAACCGTAAAGATCCAAAGACATGGACCACCTAATGGCTCGGGTGAGCCATCTTCACAACAAATCAATCTCCTCCTCATTTGCTAGGGTCGGACCTATACTCATCCTCTAACACCACATCCGAAGAACTAGGGTTCAAGTGATTTCATCTTCATCACGGTCTTCATCCTCCGAACCTTCGGATATGTCAACCACATCGGGGCCTTCATATCCATAGTCATCGCCCTCAACAAACATATCGTCATCAAAAGCATCGTCCAAACCACACACCATATGTGACCTTTCCATATCTTCAACACCAACCGAGACAAACGGTTCATCTTGGATTTCATTCTCAATAGCCGGCACATCGACTTTGCCTAGAAAATCCTGCTCATTTGGCCTATGTCTCTTCTCCACAACTACCTCCAAGCACTTCACACTACTACCCTTAACGGCTTCAATGTAGTTGTTCCAATCAACTACACATGACAACCCAATCAACACATAGTGTGGTCTTTCTTTTTGCGCAATCAATTCTACCTCTCAAGCTTATTGCCCACCCAAACCTATCACGGCAAGTTGCCCAACGATAGATTCAAAGCTCGGCGGTGTACTAAAGAACTTGACTTCTTCATGCATGCTTTCAAATTCACCATTCTCTTTCACTTTACCACCACAAAATATACGCACTAACCGTTCCATCTACAAATTCATGCAACAACAAAATAACACCATCAATAGCTACCAAATTTACAACCTAATCATCTAAAACTACAATCTATAAAACTATAACAAAATAATGTCATACACATCCAAACAATAAACATCCTCCATGCAATATCTACCCACGTCCATGCAACACATAGTTACAATCGAATCCACTTTGCCACATTGTATCATAAACCGAATCTACGAAGCAAATCATTTGAACCAACGCACAACCAATTCACAAATCATGAATTTCTCCAAACCCTAACCATCACTAATACACATGAAAAAAGGAAGGGGAGCAAGCTCAACAATTACTACCTTGATGAGGCAATGTGGGAGCAGAGAAGTGGCGGAGTTGGGGGAGGAAGGACCGCCGGCCACCACCGGGCGGCGCCCGGCGACCGGCCCGCCCGCCTTGCCCGCGCCCGGCGCCCCTCTCTCACCGCCGGCCTATGCGCCGCCCAATGGACAAGGGGAGGGGCCGGGAGATCGGGAGAGGGATGGAGGAGGAGAGCACGGCCTGTGGAGAGAAGGGAGGCGGCGGCGGCGGCGGAAGACGCGCGCGGCGCCTCCCCCGGACAGAGAAGAAAGAAAGAAGAATGAGAAGAAAACTGCCGGGCGCTTAGGTTAAGGGCGTGTCACGCCAACACGGCCGGGCGTGACAAGGCTGCCACGCCAACGGCCCGCGCGACGAGGTGGGACCCGCACCGCACGACGGCCCAACGGCTCTGTAGGTGGGTTTTCACCTCGCCACGCCAAGGAATGTGGCGTGATGGCGGGCCCCACCGACGCCACGCCAAATTTCCTGGTCAACACCTCGCTTACGCGGGGTGGTCTCACGCCGCATGCGCCGGGCGTGACAGAGGCCGCATTGCCACGCCGGGCACCCCCGGCGCGACCAAAGGGGCTATGGCGTGCAATATCTTTTTTCAACCAGTTTTTTTTTGGAATATCTTTATTTAAGGGATTAAAAATAAAAAAAAAAATCCGCTCCAACCCTACCTGTAAGCCTGTCTAATATCCACGGTGGTGCAGGTGCAGGAGCTGGTGTGGTGGTGCCTGCCACCACCACCCCCGATCGCGACAACACCGGTCGCCCGCCGTCCTGCACGCGCATTCGGTCACCACCCCCGTTCCATATCGCGCTCGTGCGCACGTCTGTCTGAACTCCGCGCGCCGTGCCGGGCGCGCGGCCTGCGTGGCGTCGTGGGCACGACGCGACGGTGGCCGTGGCCGGGACAGCGACGGCGGGCGAGGCAGACGCGCGAGAGAGGCAGGTCCGTCGCGTCGCGTCCCCGGGGGCCGGTGGCCGTGGGCGCGATCCTGTCGCGGGGAAAACGACTCGGGCGCGCACTGGCAGGGCGGCACGCAAAGGTGGCAGGCGATCTCGACGAATCTCGCGGACGGGAGAGTGGTCCTAGATAACGTTTCCTTGGACTTTGTGGGCATCGTCTGCTTCGGCTAGCTGGGGCTCCTGTGTGGTGCAGGGCGCTTGCTTGCTTGCAGCGTCCGAAGACCCATCCAGCCATCCATCGAACGGCCGGACCTTTCACCTGCCACGCCCCCATGGGCCATGGCCATGTGGGATCGATCATGTGCCAGTGGCCAGTGCCGCTTCGGCTGGCGTATTTTATGAGTTATGACAAACGCACTGCTGCCAAGTTTGGCCTCACTCTGCCGCAGATGATTGGCAGAAACTGGTCGAGGTTTGCTCGCGCCATTGACCTGGAAAGGCAGCCGTTTCAGAGTATCGTTTGCCTTTACCTTTGCCTGACCTCGGAGAATCGTTTGAAGCTGATTGTGCGTTGCATATAATAGTTGGATTATTGGATGCGCTGGATCATAGGGCAAGAGCTGGCGACGTCTGGGCCCTTGATAAAGATTCTGCACCAAACTTCCGTGCCATTTCTTCTCCCTCCGGTTGAAGCAAACCTTAAGCACCAGCAGCAATTGACATGTGTAACCGGCTAATTAGCATTTGGTCACTAGCTACTAAGGTTATTTAATTTGGCAGCTTCCAGGTACTCATAGTGACTCACTAATTACTGTGGTATATTCGCAGCGGTTGCTGTTGGATGATTGATGGCTACACAAGTCTTCGAAATGTCCAAACATTTCCAAGGGAATTACCATATATAGCCTATATATGGTAATAAATCCCATTTTGTTGAGATACTTCAACGTATATTGGAGTCGTTGTCATAGAGCAGGTGGCATTAAGGTTTCCAGGTGGTCTAGGCTAATTGCGCAACAACTCCACCACTTTACATCCACTCTGAATTAATTAACTCACACGCTTCATCCTCCAATGCATCGTTTTCTCTATGTATAGTCATGTTCGCTTGTCTTATCAGTCGGGCTTATCAGCTATTCGAACAGTATTTTTTTCTCACTACAAATCAGCCGGCTTGTCTTATCAACTGGTTTATGTGACCAGCCAAACACGTCGACTTGTCTTATCAAGTCTTCTACCTAGTTTTTGCTCGTCACCAATCCAACATTATAGCTACATTACTAATCTTCATCATACCCAAATTGAGCCTTGCTCTCAGGCCTCAACATCTAATGCTCGTTCCAAAATATAAAGATATATTTGAACTTTGACCCAAATATAAGGATTATAAGGCCAGTCCCAACCTGATAGTCTCCCTACCTAACGCATGCAAGAAGTAGGCTCGTAATCCTTTTTGTTGTTTCTCTTCGTTTTTCCATCCACATTTGGTGCACAAGAGCCAGTAAGTATGCGATGGTTGTCTAGAGCTTACTCTCACATGGATGATGTTTATGTGTACTTAAATCATCTTTCTTGCAATCATTTTATCTATTACCATGTGTATGTATTGTATGAATTCGTTTATATTATCATCTAGTTTTTCTAGGCCCAGATGTATAACTGTTATTCTAATCATATTAGTGGGTAAACAATGATCATAGCCATCCATGCATGATATATTGCAGGAATAGTATAAGTTGTCTAAGCCAGTGAAGGATATAGGATGAAAGTTTGGGGGGGCTGAAAGTTTATCTTAAACCTCTAGCCTCTCCTCCTCAAACAAAAATTCTTGGAGAGGCTCTAGCGGGTTTTATGGGATCAGCAATGGCAGGGGGCTTAAGCCCCCCCCAACCGCCCCAGCGGTGGTACAAGCAATCTATTATGTTAAATGATGGGGCTACAAACACCTTTATCGATAACAAGGATTCAAACTCAGAACATGAATCTGCTAAAAACAATAGAGTGATATAAAGTGGGTGTCGCCTCTAACTGGAGTAGGAGGGCAAAACGTGACATGGAGTGTGGTAGACTCTACTATGGATGAAAGCCAATGTCCATCAAAAAAGAAAGGAACCGTAGTAGCACTAGCACTTTACCTGCCAATAGTTATGCATTAGAACAGTTGAAGGCACCTTCCTAGTCAGCTCGATGCATGATAGACATTGCAATGATGTCATGCAATATTTAACACTACTTGTGAGCATCCCTTTCATGTATGCAATCCCCAAATGACTAACTACACTCTAAAAAGCTTTCATAGATAGAGATTATTGTACGTATCTATATAACTTGTTATTCTTCTTTGTCCTCTCTGATCGATATAAACCATGAATACTGCTACGAGAAAATGCTACAACATCATTGTACACTTTTTAGCATGAGTACTGATATAGGTTCGCATAACTAATTCCAATAACAGTATGACAAGGTCAAGCCACAACAACCCACAAGTATAGTGCTCCCTACACCCCCCACCCCCAAGAAATAATATGTTGAGAAGAAACCACCATTGACCCTAAACACACAAAACTCATTTCATCAGTCTTTAGAGTTCATGCCACATCAGATTTTTTGCTTACTTGATATGTTATTTAATGTTGTAAAAACCACCTGAGTATGATATGATATTTAGGGCTTGTTTGGAATGGTTGCTTCCTGGCTTTGACTCCGGTTTCTCTAGAGGAGCTTTGGCAAAACTTTGTAACAGGAGCCGTCTTTAATAAAAAAAATGGAGGCAGCTCCTCAAAAATGGCTTCAGCTCCTCCGAAGAAGATTCTTGGGAGGAAACCTGCCAAACACCCATTTATATAATGTTAATAAAAACCAGTAGAGTTGGAGGGTTGGGAGTTTTAGCTGGATAGGGTGATATTAATAACCATGGTACGTGTTTGAGGACATCAAAGTCATTTCCCTTTCTCGTATTATGATTTATACTAATATAAAAATTCTAAATTTCCTAGTATTAGGTGCATATTTGGACGGACCCTTTTATACCAGCATGGTAGAGGCGTAGAGCCGAATGGATGGAAAGTGTCGCTAAGAGTCTAGGACCAATAATGTAGTTGGATTCCACACCACCCACACCCACCCGCACCCCCCCCCCCCAGTGTACTGTAGGAAGCTTGCAACGCGGGAAACACCAAGGGCACAATCGTCAAATGCGCCCTTCCGCCCACAGGTCCGGGAGTCCGTCCTCCCACTCCCTTCCCGAAAGCTTGAGCCGGACGCTGCCCCCTCCGTCATTAACCATCCCAACCTCCAAGACCGGGACCTCCCTTTTCCGTGCTCTCGCCGCTCTATTTTGACGGAAACACCCCTCACTCGCCACCCACCGGCGCGCGACCGACGCCGGCGATGCTCCGGCCGTCGTACTCGCGGCGCCTCCTCCAGAGCAGCAGCGACAGCGGCGGCGGCCTCCCCAACCCGAACGCGAACCCGAGCCGCATCCCGGGCATCCCGCCCGCCGACCCGCCCCCGGCCGTCAACTCCGATGTGGTGGTGATCCTCGCCGCCCTGCTCTGCGCGCTCATCTGCGTCGTGGGGCTCGCCGCCGTCGCCCGCTGCGCCCGGTCCCGGCGCAACAGGGGCGCGGCGGGGGCCGACGGCGTCCCAGGCTCCCCCTCGAGCAACCCGGGTGGCGGCGGCGGCGGCGGCACCACCACCACCACCACCACGCTGCGGTGGCGGCGAACGTGGCCACCACGACGGCGACCGCGACCGGGACCGCGGCGGCCAGCAAGGGGCTGAAGAAGAAGGCGCTCAAGGCGCTGCCGAAGCTGGCGTACGCGGACGCGGTGGCGGCTGCCGCGGCGGCCCGCGGCGCGGCGCCGGCGGCGGAGGGCGAGGAGGAGGCCAAGGCGGAGGAGCTGCTGGCGGAGTGCGCCATCTGCCTTGCGGAGTTCGGCGAGCGGGAGGAGGTGCGCGTGATGCCGCAGTGCGGGCACGGGTTCCACGTCGCGTGCGTCGACACCTGGCTGCGCTCCAACTCCTCCTGCCCGTCCTGCCGCCGCCCCATCGTCCTGGACGACCCGGCGCCGCCCAAGCGCTGCCGCAAGTGCGAGGCCATCGTCCTGGAGGCCGTCCTCGCCTCCTCCGCCTCCTCGTCCGCCGCCGGCGCCGGAGGCCGCGGCGGTGGTGGTGGGGGATTCTTGCCGTAGCATTCAGCAGTAGTTGGCGGGGTGTTTGTCTGACGGGTGGGGCCCAGGCCGCCGGGTGGGTCCTGGGTTGTTGAGCTGCCCCCATCAGCCCGTGCCCACATGTCATTAGCGCAGCCAAGATCCCCTCCCACCCCTCTGAAAAGCAATGAAAACGAAGAATAACTAGAAGGAAAATGTGATTCTTTTTTGTACAACCTTTTGGAGCTCTGCAACTTCTTGGCTTGGGCGTGTGGGGGGGCATGACCGCATGACATGTGTTGGAAACTTGCAACTGGTACTGTAAAACTGTAAAGGGAAACTGTGAGTTGGAGGGTAAAAAAATATATATTTGTGTTATACTCGTAGTTTTTACTTTGTACTGATCAAAAGGCTATCTATTTGTAGTCAGTGAAGTAGAGAGGACTTAGAACGTAGATTTTTGTATTAAAAAACATCAGTAGAGTAGACTAGACTTATTAGGTTTGCTTTGGCATTATATTTCTGCGATGTTTACAGCTTGGAAGCTGACAGGCCGGCCGGCGTCTGAAGTGGAGTGGTCGAGCAGTCTGCTTCAGGGGTTAGGTCGCTGCCTCGCCTCGCCAGGTCGGTAGTACGGTGGCCATCAACGAAAGCATGTGCCTGAGCGCGAGGCTTTTGTCTTCCTTCCATCAGATATATAATTGGAAGCATCATCGGTTACCGCGTTAAAAACACAGAAAGAATCCCTAGATCCTAAACCTGCTCCGTTTCATTATTCCTGCCATCAGTTGAAATGATACTTGCGGTGTCAGCTGAACCAGAAACATGATGAGCTGGCCCTTGTTTTAGTTCCTTCTAGGTTTTTCACTCTCTCTCCATGACATTAATTTTTAGTCATATGTATAGAACATTAAATATTAGTAAAAAAAAAATAACTAATTATATAGTTTAGTTGTAAATCACGAGACAAATCATTTAAGCCGATTTCCGTGATCCGAGGTCGATCTGCTGGTGAAAAAAGAAAGGTCGTTCCATTTCCACCCGACACGAAATTCAGCTGCAGAGTGTAGACGCGTAGTCAGTCCCCCGATTCTAATCTCGCGCGTCACCGATCAGGAGCTCGAACATGAGGGCGGACACGACACGAGGGCGCGGCCGAGTTGGCGCGAGGGCGGTCATTCCATGTCTGGTTGGTGGTGGTGGTGCCAACGTGACGAGACGAATGGCGTCGTCAGCTCCCAACTGCCACGAGCTGAGCCCACACACACGGAAACTCTTTTCTGTTGGCTCTCTTTGTTTTACTGTTGTTACTAGCTCTCACGGTCACAGCTCGAAAATGTAAGGTGTCTTTTTATTTTTCTCCTATATCAAATTTTTTTTTTCAAGTTTGAACATTTGTTTACCACACCAGCGTCTGTTTTTCTTTTTTTGAGTCTTTGTTAGAACGTTTTAAATACATGGAGAAAGCGTCTCGCTCCGGTCAGCAGGCGTTGACGTACGGTAGTGCGTCATGGCTTTCTGGTTTCATCATTCCTTTGTTTGGTATATGGTGGCTGCCAGATGTGGCAGGATGCGCAAGAGTTCATTGCAGGTTCTCAAATTATACCAAAAAGAGCAACAAGAGAGAAGAAGAAATGGATTCTTCAACACACACAAAAAAAATGTTGTACAGTAATATGTACCGTTCTTTGATTTCTCCACCAAAACCGTCCCTTTGTCAACTTTGAATAACAACAGTAACAATTGCTTATGTTTATGTGAAGTGGATCCATTGGAAGAGAGAGGTAAAGCATTTGAATTCTTCATTTTTGAGCGGTAAGTATTTCGCAAGGCCACAGGGGGGTCTTCGTTTAAGGGGCAATTGAGCAACCAATCCGTAGTACTTCCTTCATCCTAAATTATAAGACGTTTGACTTTTTTTTCTCTAAGTTTGACCACTCATCTTATTAAAAAAAAATTCTCACTCACTGCTTGCTGCTGCTAAAGTTGAAAACGGAACAGAAATATCCCGAACCGAACCGCATCATTTTCTATATTTAATCCAATCGAATTCGTATTTTCTTGTCCGGCTTTATCGTTTTTCGTTTTTAAATATTTGAGATGTTTCATATTTTAAATATAAAAGTAGAAAACGGTTTAGACATTTTTCGACCGTTTTCTACTTTTTCTACTTTTAATTTGGAATTTTTTGAATTCAAAATTCAGTTTAAACCGAATTTAGTCAACTGCACATGTAACACCGCCCAATTACAGCCTGCTTACCACGCAGTTGCGTTCTTTCTACTGGTGCCCAGTTGTCCTCTCTTATATAGATGGTGCCTAGCCTCTTTTTCATTCACTGTGCACTTATTAATTATTATATGCACTTGAACTTGATCATATATGTACTTAGTCATGTACTTGATCCTGCGGGTTGGTATTCCGTATTGAGTTTTCGTATATCGACCGTGTTCGATATAAATCCGCTCGAATTGGTTCGTTTTCGAAATTCTCGATATTTCGTAAGTTCGTGTTCGTTTTCGTGTCCGACTTTACCGTTTTCGCATTTCAAATGTAAAAGTAGAAAACAATTTAGGAGTTTTTCGACCGTTTCCGACCGTTTTAACTTTGCAGCAGGATAGTCTTCAGTATCAATGCCACTACCCAGCAATGATGGGAGCACAAATTTCATCAACCAAAGCCCCCAAGCCTGCCTGAGGCAGTCACAAGATCCGACGCCACTCCAGTCGTGTGCCATTGTACGCCTATCTGAAAAGCGGCAAATGATAAAAGGACCCTAACCCATCCGAGACCTTCCTCCAGATATTCTTCTTTCAACATAAAGAGCTTTGCCGGCAACTTGGGACCTCACCTTTTCCAGCCTGATCCTCCAAACCAACGGGACCACTAGAAGCGAACACATTGCCTGCAGAGGTTGCGATGGTCTCACAGAAAAAGGCTAGAGCACACTGCCTGCATCCCGTCGTGAGAAAAAAAAAAAAATCACAGGTACACAACAGCTCTGATCAAAGCTTCAGGCTAAAAGTATGAATAATAGGATCACGAAAGGACTGAAAGTATGAATAATAGGATCACGAAAGGACTGACGTACCGTTTGGTTCTGATCCTATGTAACGGTATTTGGTTACTTCGGTCGGGTAAATGATTCCATTATTTATTGTTTGTTTCCGGCGCCACGTAATCGAGTCCCGACGTTAAGCAAATACCATACTGTACAAAAGGGATACAGCTCTATCCTCGGCTTTATCAGATACGGACCCATCTGCTTCTCCCGCAATACGATTCCCTTTGCATTTCCGTTACCATTTCAACAACCAAACGGCTTGTGAGTGTTTAGCCTGCCTGCGTTGGGAGAATCAATTTACCCTAGTATTTTGTGTGTCTATCTATCTGTATGGTAAGCAATTGTGCTCGCCAGTCTCAGTTGGGAGGCCTACGTATCAGTCAGCTGGCTGCAGTTCTTCTTTCTGTCCCCAACTGGAGATGCACTCGGCTTGCTGGAGTTCTACTTTCTGAGTCACTAAACCACAGGAACAAATCACAACTTCAATTTATGAAGTAGCAGTAGCAGCAGCTCCCGGTTCAAAAAGAAGGTGACCACCAGCGATCTTTTCCTGAACCACCGGAAGTGGAAGGCCCTTTCGCTTTAGCACCTACGAGTAAACTGAAAACAAGAACTGCTCTAGCATT
Organism: Chrysopogon serrulatus; assembly: GCA_015844335.1. Lineage (NCBI taxonomy): Eukaryota > Viridiplantae > Streptophyta > Magnoliopsida > Poales > Poaceae > Chrysopogon > Chrysopogon serrulatus. The sequence goes on along the minus strand of JADLZL010005703.1, from coordinate 49,156 downwards.
CTGACAACAAAACATTGATTGCCAGTTTGCCACGCACTCGGCCGCGCAAAATTCAGGACTCGTGATGGAGAGGAAGTTGACAAGACACAGAAACCAATAGCATAATAACTGTCATATCATACACCACTAGTTACATAGACAAAAAAAAACAATCAATGAACACAAGCACAAAGTCTCCAAGCAAAAAATAACTTATGATGATCTACACATCCTTCCTAGTTCTGAAGGCTGGCCTATGACAGAATCAAGCCTCACAATGTACAGCCAAATCATCTCTTTATGTGCGCTACGGTCCCCCACTTCGTCGGTCAAGTTTCTTTCACAAGGTATCACAGGATTAACCACAGCGAAGTTAATTACATAAGCGATGCTGATCGCTGGGTCTGGGTGATTAATCTTCCCTGGCTTCCTTGGCTTGCTTTGCTCCAACAGAGAAGAACTCAGTGATGACCTCGAGAGGCATGCCCTTTGTCTCTGGCACCTTGATGAATACAAATACAAGAGCCAGGATGCAAACAACGGCGTATATCCCAAAGACACCAGCGAGCCCGATGGTATTCAGCATCACAGGAAGTGTGTATGTCACGATAATGTCACCAATCCAGGAGGATAAGGCGCAGATAGCTATGCAGATACCGCGGACGGTGGTGGGAAAGATCTCTGCACAGAGAATGTTGGGAATAGGCCCAAACCCCATGACAAAGAAGCAGAAATAGACTATGACGCTAACTGTGGAGAGTGCAGCATGCACCATGGTTCCCATATCCACAATATTGACCACGATCAAGATAGCTAGTGCAACTATCAAGATTGGGATTGTCGCAAGGAGAAGAAACCTGTATGAGAAACAAGATACAAGAATTATTACGGATTTACTTCCAGCGAAGAATGTCTTTACGCAAAAGATAAGGAAGCACAAAGCCTAACCTCCTTCCAGACATATCCATGAGCCGCATTGCAATACCAATGCTTGGAAGCATCAATAAGGTTGTCAAGGTACTAATAAGAATCGATGCAGAAGATGTGCTAAGGCCAATGTTTGACAGAAGAACACCGACACCTGCTTGCTCAAGAATTTGAGGAGTGTAGTAGAGAACACCGTTGATGCCAGCAAACTACATAAAAGATAGTTAATGAACACAATAACACTTTATATACCTCATTGATGGAAAAAAGCAGTTAAAAGAAAAACAAAAGTATGCCACAAATGTGAAATGTTATGCTGGAACTTTATTTTAAAGCCATATATGACAAATGTATGAATGGGTAGAAGATATTAGCATACTGTTTCCATACTTTTGATAAATACCATTTACTCAAGTTCTTGACCTAAACAACACTGAAAAGCCCCAATGCCCACTCACAGCAGTTTCACAGTATATCCCCCTCAAAAAAAAAAAAAAAAAAAAAAAAAAAAAAAAAAAAGTTCCCAGTATCTTTTTATTTAATAGAGTTTCATTATGCATTACACCACAGCATTTTTTTTTTTTTTTTATGATTAGCTGGCTAACTGCTACTAAGATATCAAGGCTGACTTCACTTGTGCTAGAAACTAAAGAGTTATTAGTACGATTTGCAGTTTGATCAGCAAAACTAGCTATCAGATTAGCATCAGCTGTACCATCAGGTTTGTTTATTCAGAAATAGCAGTAAAATACCACTCAGTTGCTTACCATAAATCCCAGGTTCCTATCTTTGCTGGTAAGGCCAAATGCAGGAGCTTAAGAACGTTATTAGCGGAAGTAAAGCACATACCATCAACATGCTTAATTTAACTCTTTAGTTTTGAGGGAGAACGCTAATGCATCAAAGGACTAGAAGAATTTTTTTTGGCATTTCTGAGTGCTAAATTAAGTACCAATACCAAGTGCACTAAGGGGTGCATATATATTCGATACAGTCAAAGACTTGTTACCTGTTGCAGGATCTGTATTCCTATGCCAACAAACAGTGCATGCTTCACTCCGGGCTCAAATAGGTCGGCCCATCTTGGGCCTTTAGCAACTGCCTCAGATGGATGCATCATCGCAGGACCAGCAGCACGTTGCTCCAGCAGATCCTTAGAGTAAAGAGCTGGTTGACTCACAAGAGCTGCAGCCTGGACGAACTCACCACCAGGAGGAACATCCCCTCCTGGTAACGACAATATAGAACCCCTGTTTCCTTGTACGCCTTCCTCATGCAAATAAATGCGCTGGAAGCCACCTTCCTTTTGCCCATCTTCACCCTCTCTCTCAGTCCATTTCCACGCCAACTGCCATCCTCCACCAATGCCCATGCTGCTTACTGCCTCCCCTCCCTGCAGGCTACTGCTTCTTCCCACAGCACCCATTATGCTACCATGAGGTGCAGCAATCTCCTTTCCTTCCACACTTGTTGCTTGACGAGAAATAAGTGGGCTTTGGAGGTTTTCATCAATGTCATCGCCACCATGATCTGAAGCATAATCGTCACCCTCCCTTTGACTCTCGGCGTCCCAGTCAGCCTTCACCTGCTGCTGGTCGGCAACACTAAACATGCTGCCGAAGTTGGGAAACAATGTGCTCCTCATGCTCCCCATTATCTCAGGCATCTTTTCATGAACACTTCCAAAAAGAGTGACCACAGGGTCCACGAGGGGCTTACCCTGACTAGCCATACTCCCATGACGAGAGATGAGACCTAACGCGCTTCCAAGAGCACTTTGTCCCCGAACAGGTCGGGCAACCCAAGTTAGGCCTTCTTCAGGTCCATATAATTTGATCTTCTCTGGATCTGGAGCCAGCCCTTCATCAGCAAGCTCATCATCAGGGCCGATTATGTATTCTTCAATACGTGTATCTTTCCCAACCCCCAAACCTTCAACTAGAAGAGCCATTTCCCCTGTAGATTCAATCCAGACCAGCATGAGTACTCATCAGAAAGAAACTACAGCTGCATTAAATTACATCTTGCAAAGTCATACAAACCTGAGACATCTTCCCTTCCCCTCAGCCTTTGCAACACTCGCTTTGCCTCAGCCATCCTTCCTTTACTCACAAGCCACCTCGGTGATTCAGGCAAGTAGAAGACAGTCAATGCAAAGTAAATAAGTGATGGGATCGACAGAACTCCAAGCATGATCCTCCAATCAGGTTTGGGCATGAGGGACATCCCAAACACCATACAGTAGGAAAGAAACATCCCTCCTGACCCAGTGAACTGCGGCAGTGTGTTCAGCAGCCCACGAATATCCGTCGGCGCAGTCTCAGAAATGTACAAAGGAACAAGCGTGACAGCCAAACCAACACCGAAGCCATCAATGAGCCTTGCAAGAAGCAAGACATACACACTTGGCGCCCAGAGCATCACCAGCCCACTAATGAAGTAGAGGACAGCCGAGGCGATCAGCATGGGCTTCCTACCAACAGAGTCGGCCACTGCCCCAGAGAACGTCGTGATGACTGTTGCCCCGATGAGGGACATGGCCACGATGAGTCCCTCAATTAGAGGCTCACTCTGCAAGTTGAATTCCTTCTTTATGTATAGGACCGCTCCTGGAGAGATTAGACATCAGGTCAACAGGGTCAGAACATAGTCAAGCTATCTGTGTGAGCTCAAAATTTTAGCATATCTGGACTTGGATGGCAGCAAGTTTCAGATGGAGAGATCAAGCGTGGTGGATCCACCAATTATTTAATCATGTTAGGAATAGATTCGAATCGCTTGAGGAAATCACCGCTGCCGAGTGATTTGTAAATTTGCGATCCAAGAGTAATAACAAAATCATTTCTACTATGACGCAAGCAATTCGACCAAACACACTGTGATCTCGACAGGAATCCCAATAATTGCTTCTGTACCTAACATGGACCCTAGCGGCAAGCATAGAATGATAGAAAGATACTCTCTTATCTAGGAGCGACTGTATAAAGAAAGTTAAACTTTTTTCTATCGTGAATTACCAGCAATTGTCGCATTGTCCCAGCCCTGGAGCAAGTTGCCGACAGATGCCGCGATGGCGACCAACACGGCGCCCCCCATGGCCGCCGAAATCTACGCCTGCACAGACACACCACACACATGCGCGCGACAACAGCGTGCATCGTCAGTTCATCATCACTCATCATCATCATAACAAATCCTGCAGAAAAGGAGATGAAACAAAGAACAGACTGGGCTCGAGAAGAACCAGCCTGCAAATAGCGAATCGGGCTCGAAAAGAACCAGCCCGAACTGCAAGGAACAAACCCAAGTAGGAGGCTCTCGCTTACCCTCACTCCGGCGGCGGCGGCGGCGGCGGCGGCCAAGATTCGTGATCCCCGATCGGGCGCGGGGCCTTCTTAAACAGCGGCGGCGGCGGGTGGTGAGGTGGCCAGAAGGGTTGTGAGGTGGCCAGACGGGTGGTTTTGCCAAAGCCGCAACCGCGAGCTTTTTCTTTGCGCCGCGGGTTGGGATTGGAGAGCGAGGGGGGCAGAGCAGAGCTGAGCTGAGCTGCCGCCTGCAGTCTGCAGAGGCAGGCCGGGGTGGTAGAGGTGGAGGGGGGGTGGGGGGTGAGATGAGAGCGGAGTGTTGGGTGGGAGTCCTGGTCACCAGCCTGTGTGCGTGTAGAGAGGAAAGCGAGAGCGAGAGGCAGCGTTGGTTTTTCCTATCTCTCCAACGGCACCAAGACTTTAACCAATGGTGAGGCTGAATGTGGGGCCGTCGTACGTGGGGGAAAGAATACCAGAAGGTGTGAGAGCTAAACTCGGCGTGTGAAGCTGCGTGCAGAATGATGTCTCTATTGACAGGTGGGCGCAGGCAGGGGAGAATTATTGTGTGGGGCAGGAGACGACACTAGATCCAAGCTTACCCTCGCTCGTGTGGGACACCTAGGCATTGTGTGCTGGCGCTTAATTCCTAATAAGGAATCATTTGAGTCTATAAACCCTTTCTTATTTATAGAAATATAAATTAAACTCTACTACCATGTGTAAGCGCACACAGAGTATACCCAGCTCGTTTACTTCTCTCTTGTTTCTTACGTCCCCGCCAGCCCACCCCCACCTCTCTATGTGATCTCTCTTCTTCCTCACACACCTCTAATGGTTAGCCTACCCTACTTAGCTTCAGAGGCATGGTAAGAATGTCGTCTCCGCTACCACCCTTAACAACGGTCACCCCTAACCTGAGCTTCTCGTCTAGATTTGACACGAGTGGCCTTGCCCCCCCCCCCCTCCTAGCTCCAATGGCGCACCACCACCTCCGCGTCGCCATCTACCGCTGCCATGCTAACCCTAAGCTTCTCTTCTTCTCTGGTGGATGCCTTCGCCATTGACACTACCCAATCGACCTCTACATCGCCCCAGGGTGCAGTGCCCTCACCGCCTGCCCTTCGTCGTCAGTCCAGCAACCTATCTAGCGACCTCTTCTAAGTGCGGAAAGCATAGAACCCTTAAAACCTAAACTCTAAGACCGCAGCCTACTTGTGGTGCCAGATGAGTTCATCTGTGACTTTTTTCTCTTCTAGTGTGTGTGCCAAAGCATCACCAAACCGGTGTGTGGAAAAGAGCATTTGGGATATAAATTTTGGAGAAAAATGTAATGTAACATTTTTTATTTTGATATCTAAATATATTTACTTTAGATTTTTTGCTAGCCAAAATCGAAGAGTGGTGTTGGTCGTCTAGAATGCGCACATGATATGGAAATATTGTTGGAGGGTGAAAAGATATAGATAGTGGATTTTATTTAAATGACTCTAAGTGATGATCCAGATAGCGAAATGAGACTCTAAGACATGCACAAGTTTTTCTGGGCAATTTGAATCCCAAAACTAAACTTTACTCATCTAAATTTTAGTCCTTTGTATATAAATATGTGCACCAAAAGTGAACTAAATTTAGATTTCAACCCAACTCACAATTGGTTCATTAGTTGGCAAATGTTCTAAACGGAAGCACATCAAACGAATATAGCATTTATTAGAAAAAAACACGAACATATCTAAGCGTTGTTTGGTATAGAAAACTTTCGATTTCCAATCACGTCTTTTTCTATGAAATTATTTTGATTTCTATTCTATACGTTTTTTGTGAAATTTCTGTGCTCCGAGCATATCAAAGAAATATCATAGCTCCCTCTTGATTTATGAAAACCTGCAATCAGATTTTTCTAATTCTCCTAGTGAATTGGGCTTCTTCTAATATTTTGGTATTCAAAATTTAGCTTAAACTTTTCCTATGAAATGCTTTCTAGTGAGGATTCACATGTGCTATGCTAGTAGTAGTAGTGTTTTATTACTACTTGAAAACATTAGAAGAATCCTAAAATTTTAGCAGTGGACTAGAATATATATATAGCCTCGTTTAAAAGGCGAACGGACTACCTGGCTCCAAAAATATTTGTCATTCTAGTCATGTGCTTGGGAAACTCATAGTAGTTTTGTTTGTCTCAGATGAAGTTTAAGCGCTACACAGAGTTGCTACGCAGTCCACCCTTATAATTTGGTTACAATTAGACTAAGAGTCGCCGATCCACCCTAAAAATATCACTGCTATGTGACTCATGTTAGTTAAACTTTTAAAGTTTGACATTTGTAAAAGTATTAGCAATATATGTATTTTAAATAAGTTTGTTATAAAAATATATTGAGCAATTCATCTAGTAATACTAATTATACACTATAAATACTAATAATTTATATGTATTTGGTCAAAACTGAAAATGTAACTTCTTAGAAAGTAAGAATAATATTTTTTGTGGTGGAGGGAGTAAGTTGCGTAATCAGATAATCAGCAACTCGTACGCCGGGCCACTATGACCTAACAGGGTTAACAGCACTAAGACACAAGTACATTCGAGAATTTTATTTAATATATCCATGTTCGGTTACCACAGAATGAGTGGCTTAGAAAGAATCCAGCTAGAATCCAGCTTAATTTTATATATGCAATTAAACTTGAAATAGTTCTATAGGCTAACCTTGCGAGTCCTTAAAAAGAGAAGCATATGAAATCATTTTGATTCTCTTCTGTTGGCACTTGGCTTTTCATAAGAAGACTATAGATAGAAAGCATAAACGATGGGTACAATAGTTTGTGATACGGACGGCTACGGACCAGGTTGCTCCAAAAGGTGGCCCATCCGTGCACTGTTGCACATCCTATGGCAACAAAAAAGAATCTCAGAAAATGGGCGACCCGCCGGAGGGGCCCAGAACGCTATAATCTACTACGGTGCTAATCAAGATGATGGTGACATTCTTGGACGACCTACAAGTGCTTGGATTGTGCATTGTGCAATTCTCTATATGAGATGCGTCATGATGAATTCCTTTACTTTATTCTAAATGTGTCCTTCCATTGCAGCTGCAACGCAGAGGTTGAGTCCACACGTCACTCTCTTTGTCATTTGCCCAGAAATCTAAAATCTATTGCTCTTTTTAATCTTCTTGTAGGTAAGCTTCTGGTGGTATGGCTCGTTGTTTAGATCCAGCTAGTTTTTCGAGAACATTCAGAGATGACAGATCTAGCGTTAAATCCATGTCTGTGGTCAAACATACCATTGTTTTCAATATCAATAATATATACTTTATAAACGATCGAGTCTCGACGTAGTCTCGACGTTGGTATTTTTGCCCTTCACTGGTAGTTTCCCTAATGCAAAGAGTACAGACGATACTTTACTACAGTGCCACTAACTCGGAATTTGGGATCCATCCTACCAAGAGAGAATGAGGCTCTAATTTTTTTAAAAAATAAAACTTTAGACTGAAACATTATATTTACCTTACTTGAATTGGCTAATGGGCTGGCGTCAGCAAGCCCCTCCCGAACTTGAAGTGCCCCTTGCAGGAACGCTCAAAATCAATCTCATCAATTTCAGGCTATATGAACCGTCAAAAGAAAATTGATGTAGTTGAGAACACATGATTCCATATGTGTCTTGATAATGAGTGATTGTCAGGAGAGAAGAGACTTTGTTTAAAAAAGGGAGATGAGAAGGCTTTGATTAGTGTTTGGACTAACCATAGCGTGAGTCTGGATTTATGCAACATGCATGACTCTTGGCTTGTGATGGATACATGCATTGAGTGTAAAGACGATCGATGATAATGAAGAAGGTCAAGCGAGGTCGTGCAAATTAACCCTGGGCATAATTAACCAATGACTGAAGACCGAACCGAAAAGACCGGACCGAGGCCGAAAAGACCGAGACCGAACTTTTCGGTCATGAGTTCAGTTCCTGCTTCCAACTAACCGAACTAACCGATATGTAGTTCGGTCATAGGTGTCGGTTACCCGAACTAACCGAACTAACCGAAATTTTATATTTTGTGGACATAATGTGTATTTTAGACAATTATTAGTGATGTAACATATGTTCTATTGAGTTTATATCAACCATCACTCTTATTACTTTGTTTATTTATTGTTATTTCTACCTTGAAATAAAAAAATATTGCTAAAATTTACTACTAATTATGATATTTAGTAGTTGCTTTGTCCAGTCCGGTTAGTTCGGTCAGGTCATGACCGAGACCGAACCGAACTAACCGAGACCGAACTTGCTCGGTCCTGAGTTCTAAAACTAACCGATCGGTCCTTATTTGTTAGATGACCGAACTGACCGAATGACCGAAGACCGAGACCGATCGGTTTGGTCTGACCGAACGCCCAGGGTGAGTGCAAATGGACCGAGTACGGTGAAAGACGGATATGGGGGCTTGGACCGACCGAGGTGTCAGGGTAGACTCTGGACGACTAATACTTGGCAACATCAACAAGCAAGTGTACATGTGGAGCTGAGCAGACGGTATTGATCAAGTCAAAACGGTGGTTGGCCAACTCAAGCGGAGGTGGGAGGACTTGGTGATCCAGCGGTCGAGGATGGACAATAACATGCGTCGAGATAATGGAGGAGGCGCAGCGGATACGCTCCTCGATCTAGGTTTTATGGTTTGGGCGTCAAAACCATCAGTTGTCGGTTTGTTGGGTTTTGGCCTAAATGGCATCATCGGAGCATTCACACCGAGGCGAAACTGCTTCATGAAGGGCTGGTAGTCGTCGAAGGCATGGATCTCCACTCAAACCAATTTGCCCCTAGGTTTAAGTGGTTTAGGCAAAATATGTAAGGACAAGTTTGATGTAATAGCTCTATAAATAAGAGACGAGGTTGCACAAACCAGCCCATTTCTTCGGGTACTTTAATTTCGATCCCTAGATGTTAGTTTTCTAAGTCAAGCTCGTGCCTTATACTGAGAGAGATCCGAAGATGATAGATTGAGTCCTCTGTCCAGGTTAATCTGTAAGATCAGACCTTGTTCAAGTTAATAATATAGGGTGTAGTTAATAGTTGAATAGTGAGAATTGTATTAAACCATGTGATTTGACTACCTTAAAATGATACTGACTCTTGAAATTTTTTTATCATGATTTTAGCCTTCAAAATACAAAAGTTTTTGTTGAAATTCTTGGGTATGGAAAATCCATGCAAAATCTGTTACAAAGGAGAGTAGAGAATGATAATGAGAGAAACAATAAATAATTCAGGCCAAGATGTCTTAGGCTCAAGTTTAGTCCTTGTCACTGATTATAAAACTAACTGGTGAAGTTATGGCTAATTCGCGAGACGAATCTATTAAACCTAATTAATCCATCCCTAGTACATATTTTTTGTAACATATTATCAAATCACTAACTACTTAGACTTAATATATTCATTTCGTGAATTTACCCTCATTTATCTAATTAGTTTTATAATTAACTTATGTTTAATACTTCACTTAGCACCAAACATCTGAATTGATGGGGCTAAACTTTAGCCCCGTAGTATTCAAAGGATACCTTAGAATTGCATATAGATGTGATACTGCTAATTCGTTCTCATTTCGGAAAAGGAAATTCTCTAAATTGTTATCTTAAGATATTATGTCCTCATGATTAATTTTTCACGGATTTTGTATTTATGTGTGTTTAAGGGAGTGGGTGGATTCGTGCTAGGATCTCTGGGAAACATCTCTACCAAACAAAAGAGATTTTGAGAAAATTGAGAAAACCCTTTTCTCGAATCTGCGTTGATTCACTCAATTTTGATGTTTGATCTTTTACTAAAAATTTGTAAACATCCTCAGAAAGCTATGTCTAAATTTGTTTTCATCGGACTTAATTCTAAACACCCTTAGTAAGCTTTATGCAAAATTTGGTTTTATTCTGACTTTTTTTAATTAGAACTGATTTCTTAGAGATTTATTTGTGTTTTGCTCATCCGTGCCGAAAGGTCCATAATAATAAAAACTTGGTGTTTTGAGCTGATTTTCCGTGAGTAGCTTCCCTATGGTGTTATGAGACTATGGTTCAAAAACTGCTTGTGCTGAAATTTGCTAGGATGAGGAGATCTTAGGGTCCGGTAATGCTCCCCCGAGGAATTCAATTTACTTAGGGCCCGTTTGGCTACCTTGAATTGGAATTACACGTTGCTGATAGTGTCGTGGCTCTTTTATTAGAAGCAAATAGCTGCTGCTTCGAAAAGCCTCGACGGAAGCAAGAGCAAATACTAATAAAAAAAGGGGAATTACCGTTTCTATTTTCTAGGCCAAGAATTTGAGGTAGTTGTTGTGGGCTTCACAGGAATTTGTTGGAATGGCAGTTTCCATCAAAATAGGTTACCAAATATTAATATTCTAATTCAATTAAATTCTATACATCCAAACAAGCCCTTAGTATTTTGTGAACTTTTCTCTAGTTTTTTCCTTCTTGTTTCCTGACTGTTCCATTGTGTTTATATGGTACCCTTAGTACGTCTAGCTCTAGCTACCAGTTGGCTTGTGTACTCCTCAAAGTGTTTTTTTTTTTATCTCAATGAGTACTTTGAGTTGAAATTAGGACAGCAGCCCGAATTCGAAGAAAACTGAATTAGGCTTCGATTCATCGTGCCTTTCTTAGTCCTTCAGTAGTCTATGACCGTTAAAAGACCACCATGTGGCCAGTGCTAATAATTTCATTTTGGACACCCTAATTTTAGCGGTGATAATCATATACACAGTAGAACTAGTAGGCATCACGGCACGTTGCTTAGCGATTGGCAAGATAACATCGACCACGCAGTTTGCCAAAAGAAAAACATCGACCAGCCTTTTTGGAGCTTCCGTAGCCATAGTTTGGGCTCATGGCTGCCTAAAAACGTAACTAACTGTAACTTAATCAGCCGAATTTCCTTTTATACTCGCAATCAATTTATCACAAGCCTCTACGTGACTCTAATAGCCGGCATGTCCATATAAATAATTTTTTTTTTTTTTGTTGTTGTTAGTTATGGTTAAACAGAAATGCTATTTATTGACAGCGTACCAAAACGGTTATTTTTTTCCATGCTGGGTTGAGGGGCTCTGGGCCTCGCCCTCGCGTCGCCTGTGCCGACGCCGTCACGCCGAGGCGGAGGGAAGAATGGGCGCGGCACAGTGTCAGCGAGGGCTCTCGGTGTGGTGTGGGTGTGTCGCCGATGAGTCACCGGCGGACGGCGGTGGCTGCCCACGTGTGCGCGCTTCCGGTGCATGCCGTGGCCCTGAGATTCGCTGGTTGAGTGATTGATCGGCGTCGTTGCTGGACCTGTGCCGCAACGCCACGTACCACGACGTTGTGCCGGGTTTGCCTCGGCTCTGGAGACATCTGATCACGCTGGGTGGAGGAGAGGTACCGTGGCGCGCAGATCCGGAGGAAATCTTCAGATTGCCTGCCGTTTTCTCAGGAGGGCAAGTTTGTCGGCGATAGTATATAGAGGAGACGAAAGTTCTTGTCAACTGGTCACGAAAGTTCTTGTCAACTGGTCTGACGCCGTGTTATTAGCACAGCATGTGCGCACGCCCGGGCGTGCGTCATCATCATCATCATCGTACATCAACGAAGCTCATCGCTGCGAAAGCAAGTTTGGACGAGTGATATCTGCACTGTAAAGTGTAAAGCTATTCTCTTGAGCTGGCACCCCTGCTTCTGAGACACTGTATCCTGACCCGTGATTTCTTCCTGCGACTGTTCATATCATACGGTTGTGTTAGCACTTAGCAGAGGGCAGGAGAAGGGAAGAAAAAATATCTTCGCATGAACATTGCAATCGACAGTATCTTGGATAATGCTGCTCCCGGTCCCGGGCGAATATGTGCTCGCGCGATTGAACACGACGTCGTTTTCGACAAGCCCCGTATACATTTGTATATAGAAAAACAGCATGAGCACAACATCAGTGCACAGAAAGTGACTGTGACTGTCCCGACAAAAAAAGAAGGAACTGTGCAACAGTGACATGGCCCCGGAATCTATCACCCGGCGCACTGATCTCTATTTTCGTTTTCCGGGAAAAGTAGGAAAAAGTATACTTTGCTTTAAAATGAGTTTAAAAACTATTTGTTTTAATTTTTTTGCGAAAGTCTACTTTTTTCTCCCTAAACTCCAAAAAATAGTTCGGATAAATAACATCTCTTAACTTTTTTAAAAATATTCAAACCATGCGATTTTCCTCTCTGAAGTGGTTTTGATGGTGGTTTAGAAATAGAGGTTGATGAGTTCGGATGGTCTTGATCTCCCCTGTGACGGTGGTTTTTGTCTTTTTTTTTTTTATTTATTTCGGCCAAATTTTTTGAAAAATTATAGTAAATCACAAAAAAATCGTAAAATAGAAAATTTAATTTTGTTGGACTCCACATAAGTAGATCTACACAGTAAATATATAATATGTTATGCTTTAGTTTAAAATTTTTGCTAGTCTTTTTCTTTTTTATTTATTTTGGCTGAATCTTTGAAAAATAATAGTAAATCATAGAAAAATCATAAAATAGAAAATTCAATTTTCTTGTCTCCACATGAGTATGTCTACACAGTGAATATATAATATGGTATGCTTTAGTGCAATAAAATAGTTATAGAAGCTACATTTATGAATTATTTTAATTAATTACGTAAAAGCATAGATCGAAAGCTACAGAAGAAATTTGTATTAAAATATATCATATTATATGTTCATTTGTAGATCTAATCATGTGGAGTCTAAAAAAATTAGATTTTCTATTTTTTGATTTTTCTGTGATTTACTATGATTTTTCAAAATTTGACCAAAATAAATAAAAAAAGAAAAAGACTAGCAAAAATTTTGTACTAAAGCATACCATATTATATATTCACTGTATAGATGTACTCATATGAAGTCCAACAAAATTAGATTTTGCATTTTATGATTTTTTTATGATTTACTATGATTTTTCAAAAGTTCAGCCGAAATAAATAAAAAAGAAAAAGACAAAACCACCTGTAGCAAAACCACTGTCAAAACCACTACAGGGAGGAAAAAAATGCATGGTTTGAAAAGTGAGTGAGGTTGTTTATCCGGTTTTAGGGTTTAGAGAAGAAAAGTAGACTTTCGCGAAAGTTGAAGGAGCAAAAGTAGACTTTTTCCGGGAAAGTACAGTGCTTCATGGTGAACAATTCCTTTGTTCCTGGGCTTTGAGGCCCAGTTCAACTAAAGAGTTCTTGACGACGCAGCCCATACAGGGGGAGCATGGACATATATACGAAAGTATCTTTTCGTTTAGAATTTCTAATAACTCCATCTGTTCCAACAAGGTATTTCAGTTTTATTTTTTTCATTTTAATTAACCAAAGGGCCTGTTTCAATTCGCTAGTCTAAAATTTAAAATTAAGGATAAAGGCTTTAGACCGCTTAAGTTTACTTATGTGATTTAGGGTCTAATTAGTTGACTACCAAAATTTATCATGTCAAGGATTTGACAAGTTAAAAGTTGGAACAAAATTGCCAAAGATTTACCGAGCCAAATATAAAAAGTTAGTATATTTTACTAGCCAACCAAATACCAATTAAAATTATGGCTTACTAAATACTTGACGTGACAAATTTCAGTAGCCAACCAATCAGACCCTTAAAGCTTTTATGAGGTCAGCTAAACTTGACTAAAGTGATACAATGTTTAGACGTTGAACTATATAGATCATATGATCTAAACAAGTCCTAAATATGTAAAACAAACTAGCATACCTTACTTTTCGAGCGCATTGAGTATTTTACTGTATTATTATCGAAACAGCAGCAAATTCAGGTTGACCTATAACTTTAACTAGTCGTAGACTAACACAAACTGCGATTCCACTGGATTAAAAAAAACTGCAATTCCACAACACTGATCTATGACCTCACGTACATATACCAACGGAATCTAAGTTCGATGCAGTCATGCTGCACGTAGTCACAGCTGCAGACAGCAGAGGACCTCTCACGTGCCGCCGCCGCCAATCTTCACGTCCGGATTCCTCACCGTCTTAAGCCACATCCCGGCGAGCACCCGCGACGACAGGCTCCACACGACGTCGGGCCGCTGCACTCTCGCCCTCGCCTGCGCCGTCGGCGTCGTCGCCGTCGCCCTCTTGCCGGCGCGGGCCGGTCCGTGCGCGAGCATCCACTGCATCGCCGTCAGCTTCTGCCTCTCCGCGCCCCAGCTCGCGCTCGCGCCGCCTCCGGACGGCGGGCACCTCATCTGCACGCCGCCCACGTGCAGGCTCCGCACCTTGAACCTCCCGGCGCTGTAGCCCGCCGAGCCCAGCAGCCTCGCCGACTGCACGACGGCGACCATCGGCGCGCCCACCGCCTCGTACCGCCGCGACGGATCGCGCACCTGGATGGCCGCCACCAGCGTGACGCGCCCGTCGGAGCCACCGGCAGACTCGGACCACTCGTCCGAGGGCACCAGCGAGTCGAACACGCTCGTGTCCCCAGTCGCGGCGGCTGACACTTCGAACGGCGCGTCCTCGTCGGCCATCTCGGCCTGGACGGCGAGCGCGTCCACGGCCATGGTCTCCAGCTTCTGCAGGGAGAAGGCAAGAACTTCGTCCAGCGTCTCCGGGTCGTCACCCGCGCTCCAGATGCCCGTGGAGACGCGCTCGCTCCGGCCCTCGGACAAGGCCGTGGCGAGCTTCCGGACGAGCCGCACAGACCGCGCGGCGCTCGAGCTCGCGCCCTCGGTGCGCCGCCCCTCGATGACCGCCGCCGCGATGCCCTCAAAGCCCACCTGCTCGGGCGTCTTCCCAGTGATATCATCCATGCCACCCAGCGACGCCACCCTATCGCGCACCTCGTCGGCGCCGCCCGCTGCCGCCATCTTTTGGAGCACGTCGAACCCTGTCGCCGCCATGGCGCCCGGCAGTACGAAGGGCCTGGACACCTGCATGGCGAGCTTCGGGGGTCCATCTCGGCTCGCCAGCGGCAAGTCGAACGGGTTCATGGACACCAGGAACCCGCCGTCACGCGTTTGCACTGCAGGGCCGATGGCCCGCCCCAAGTCCGACACCACGGGCGGAGTCGCCGCCCCGTTCCTTGGCGACGGCGACCCGCTTCTCGGCGTCACGGGCAGCTTGAGCTTCATCTTGTCACCGTCCACCTCGAGCTTCCGAAGAAACTCCACCGTCACCATCTCTTCGTCCGCGTCGAGGCGCTGCTGCTGATCCGCCGCCTTGGGCGACTTCTTCCCGCCGGTGGTCATCAGTGCCTCGATGGCCTCGATCTGCTCGGCGATGGAGTCGAGCTCCCGCAGCACGTCGCGTTGAGCCTGGTAATGGACGACTTCTTTGACCGTTTCAACGCCCTTCTCCACGACCTCGAACTCGGGGAGGCTGTCGTACACGTCCCCGGCGTCGGTGGTGGATGCCGAAAGCTCGTCGTCGCCGGGCTTCCGAGGTATCATCAGAGAAGACCTTACTGCAGGATGATGATGATCATGATCTCCATTAATCTCATCGATGCGAAGCCTATCGACAAGCTGTTTGTAGGCCCTCATGGAAGGTGAGATGGAAGCGTCAGATGACGAAAGCTTGGGCGTGCTCGAAATGCTGAACGAGTTCCTGTTGTGAGCCCTGGCGCGAGACGAGGAGGACACCGGAGACTCGTCCCTCGCCCCGGCTTGCCTGTAGAGGCTGAGCCCCGCGTCCTCCATGAGCTGAAACCCCAGCTTGAGCCGCAGCTCCCCGCCGGCCGCGTTGCCGGAGAGCGGGACCGTCCTGTCGAACCACCTGACGCGGCGCCCCTCGGACCTGATCCTGTCGAGGGACTCGAGCACGAGCGCGCTGACGTCGACGGTGTGCGCGCCCAGAAGCGCGCCCCGCCGCCCCTCGACGTCGACGACGGACACGACGAACCGCCGCGGCTGGAGCCTGAGCGGCCTCCCCGTGCCGGCGCCGCCGGCGAAGTAGAGGCTGCACCGGACGAAGAGCGTCTCGTCGAACTCCGCGGCGCCGTCGCGCACCCGGCACGGCATGGTCTGCACCGCGCCGTCCCTCGTCTCCGCCTTGCGCACGGCGACGGCGAGGCGGAACCCCTCCATGCGCGCCGGCACGCCGCGGGCCGCGTCGACCTCGACCGAGAACAGGCACCCCGCGCGGCGCTTCCCGAGGTGCGCGAGCGCGCGCACCGGCTTCCAGCTCCTCCACGCCGACGTCGACGTCGACCCACCTTTATTATCCTTGCCGCCGGCGCCTGGAACGGGGCTCCTCTTCGAATCAACGGTGGCCGCCGTGGTCTCCGCGGGCGGCGCCCTACTAGAGCGCCATAGCGACGAGAGCGAGAGCGAGGGGCGGCGAGACGACTGCGCCCTCCGGTCCTCCCGCCCGGGCCCCGTCGACGACGCGCGGGCCGTCGACCCCGGCCCCCGCGCCACCAGAGCGCACGATGGCGAGCGACGCCGCGCGCCGGTGGATGGCGTTGGGGCGGTCGAGGTAGTCGCTCATCAGGCTGGCGCCGGAGGTCGTTGCTTGAGCCCCCTCGTCGCCTCCCGATCCGACCATGAAAATAGTCACTGCCCCCAGACGGTCACAGTCGCCTGTACGTACTCTGTCTGTTGGGTTTCTAGCTGTTGAGATGGAACGGCAAGTCAGGAACTCGTGCAGTACGTCCTGGGTCGTCGCGGCGGACTAGCTTTTTAGAGCTGCCGTGTTGGCGCGAACGCAGGTTGAAAACTGGAAGCCTACCTACCAACTGCTCGTGTATTGTACTTCAGTAGTTCCATGGTGGTCCATGGTGGTCCATCCGATCGGACCGCGTCTGCTCCGGCAGCCGCGTCGTTGGTCCGATGGACGGCTGGCGATGGCGCCATGCATGCGCCTCCTTCCCCGTCCGATGGCATGGCTGTGGGCTGTGGCTTATCCACGGCGCGAAGACGAAGAGGACGGAACGGGGACGAGAGGGTGGCCTTGGGCCACACGCGTGTGCACGGCGAGCGAGTGACGGAATTGAGGCCACGAGACAGTGCACGGTCAGAGTGACTGACTAGTACTCATGGGCATCGTGTGATCGGGGCGAAGCAAAGTTGATGTGATCTGGCGTTAATGCGAGACGAAAACGAGGGCGTCCGGCGTCCGGCGGCCTGCTACAGCGTTGTGTTTCTTGGCTGCGTGTAGTCGGTCCTCGCCACGACAAGAACGACTGGGATGGGAACGCGGAGCGTGTCGTCTTGCCCGCGGCCGCGAGCCCGATCGCTCCCGGCGCCACGGGAAGCTGGGAACGACGAACCGGTCGCCGTCGTCGTCTCGCGGTCTCGCCGATCGGATCTACAGTGTCGTGCCAAGTTTCAAAGGAGACAAATGGTTCCGTTTACACGTATACTACTACTCCACAGAGCAGCTAGGAACGTACCTCCGATCCGTACTCGGTGTGGTGCACGTTCTTGTTCCAACAGAGCGATCGAGCAGATGGGAGCACTGATGGGTCAACTAGTTTGCTGGTGGAAGGCGTCATCAAATCCCCACCATGTTCTTCATTTTTTTTTTTTAAAAAAAAACACCATTTTCTTGGCTGGTACAGTAGATAGCAAAATTGTTGGACTGCTGATGATCGCAGCGAGATCCGATCATGATATATAGTATTAATTAGACTATGCAACCTTTTGTTGACTTTGGTTTTAGTATTCGTTCGCGAGTCATTTCAATGAGATATTGTTCCGTGACAACGATTAACGAGGTGATCGCGTTCATCTTGAGCGGACTGACGACGCCTGATGCTGCAGCGACCAGGGAAGGGACGCTCGATCGGCTGCTTGTACCGCAGTCGGGAGTAACGGCTGAAAACACGTGGCTAACCATATGAATTATGACTCCTTGACAGAAAAGAACGCGACGAAAAACGCGCTTAGGCATATGGTCACGAAAAGAAAAAAAAAAAGCACATATCTTCATCAATAGATAAACATTTAAAATATGACGTGCCGGGGGCCTGAACTTTTCAATCAAGGAAAAAAGAATCAGTAACAAGCCGGCAGTGCCGTACTAGCACATTTGATCCCTTTCCAGAAGCGCGACATTCCCTTCCTGTCAGGCTAAAGGGAAATAATAACTTCTTTAATCACAAATTGTATAGGTGTACGTATTACGATATTGATTTTTTTTACACTTTGTTTAGCAATATATGTAAAAAGGCTTTTATCTTAAAACTAAAATATTGCAAAAGATCTTTCATCACAAATATATGCCAATCTTCTTGTATCAATCTATATACTCTCTCATTATAGGAAAAGGAAGACATTTTGGATAAGATTTGGGTCAAACATTGGGAACATAAATCATGAATAACTTTTAAGTTGTTAAGTTTAGAAATGTGAAAACCATTTGTCTTGAAAAATACTTTCATAAAAGTATATATCACTTTATGATGAGTATTTTTATAAAAATATGAAGTCAATATTATACTTTGAAAATTGTATCACCATACAAAACGATTTTCTTTTTCTATACGGAGTGAGTATAAAAATTATAATAGCAGTCAAAGGTAAAAAAATATTAAACTTAAGTACTCCTTTGATTATTTTTTACATGTAAAATTAGCTTTACTTAACATTATTATCTTTGATAATCTATTTCAAAAAATCTTCAAATTTTACAATATATAAATTATATATTATGAAAGTATTTTTACAATATACGTTCTTGGTAAAGCTGATTGGTTTGCTCCTCTTTTTTTTTTTTTTTTTTTTTTTTTTTTTGAGGGATTGGTTTGCTCCTCATGACCTCCTCATCTTATCGCAACCATCCATGAGCTGAAGCCCTGTACCGGCCCACTCGATCTCTCTCGGTCTCGGCTCGGGAAGGCCTTCAAATCATATATCCCACTTGCTCCTAGGCCCAGCAGAAGGGAGCCACACTTCACAACACAAGCAACAACACAACGACACAACACAAGCAACAACAACACACAAACACTCCGGCGCTTCCGGTGCCCACGACCGCGTGCGCCGTTGCCCTTGGGCCTTGCCGTGTCGTTCACGGCCAAGCAGGCGCGGCGCGCGCTCTCTTTTCCGGTGCTTTGCTCTCGCGTCTCGTCCACACGCCAGCATCCGATTCCCAGCCACTGAGAGGCAAGACAAGACGTTGAAGACGCCGCCCGCGGCCCGCCGGCCGGACTCACAGGTATCAGCGGAAAGCCACGCGAGTACGCGACCGACACTAGCGGCGAGAACATGAAGCCGTGGCCGCGCCTGCCGACGACCCACCACGACCACGATTCCGTCTTCTTTCCGTTGAACAGAGAAGCGATCGAGCAGGGCTCCAAAACGGCTCGGCGACATCCCAGATTCCGGCGCCTCCTCACCCGCGCCGGCCGGCCGCAACGATCACGATCGCCAACCAGGTACTCCGTACTCACATACAGAAACCAAACTACACCTGCTGCACTCGAACCATCTGAACCTCACCACCGTTGGTTAACCTGTTCCCTTCTGCTTCTGTATAAGCTGGCTTCCTCCAGAATGGCTTGCATCAGATTACATCAGGTTGGGGACTTCAGGCATGGCTGAAGAGATGTAAACTTTGCTGTTGCTGATTACTTCCTCCCAACAATAAGTACTATGTTGACAGTTGACCACAGCAAAGAAGCGGACAGATCAATTTCTTGTAGTATTATTTAATCTATTACTATTAGACTGCAGGGTAGCAACCAACAAACCACTCACTGATACATATATGATGACCACGGCTTTGTTCTTATAGATGATAGATCATAGGACACACCTATATACTACCTGCATGGCTGCATGCCATAAGGCAGCCAGCCTTCTACTAGCTTTCGACTGTTTAGGCTACATTCTCTTCTCCTCGATTCACAAGCTTCGCCCAATGGTTGTTGTGACTTGTGAGGAACCAAACCACGCAAGGAGCCAAAGAGAGCAGTATCTTTAATTTGCACCGACAGAGGCATCAGTAAACTTCAGGTGCCTCCCTCAGGGGTACATTCATGCTGCTTTCCATTGTTTGCCACCCAAGTCCAGAGTTATCGCTTTGCATCATTGTGACGAACTCATCATAGTTGGTCTCGGTCTGGCCATCCTGAAAAATGTACAGAAAGAGAAGTTCACACATCAGGTTTTCAGCAGGGATTTTTTTTTTTTTCCTACATGCTTAGTTCTGAGTCTTGATGAAGCCATGTCTTAAATTAGATACGAATGTCTTCCCATGGCAGATCAACCATGTATGTCAAAAAAACTGGATAGCTCTATTTCATTACAAAATAACGAAAGCGCACGTTATCACACATTCTATAAAATATGGGAACAGGGACATTTTGGTGTCTGTTAGGACCGCAAATTATAAAACTGCCATACATGAACTTGTGGTTTTTTCACTCCCTATCACACGGAATTTCTGAAAGTGAAACCATTTAGGACCAATTTACTTTCATCAAACATGCGGATAATGCTCCAAAAAAACATGGATCATTCTATTCCATAAACTCATCAAAATCACTGATATCACAGCTTGGTGAGGAATGAGAAGGTAGACTTACATTGTTTTGATCAACCTCATAAATGATGTCCTCAAGGAAAGTATCTTCCATCTTGCGTTCCATGGAAGCCTTTTGAAGCTCGTTGACAGAGATATAACCACTTCCATCTTTGTAGAAGTATGTGAAGGCTTCCATCAAATGTTCTTTGTGTTCTATTTTACTTAGGGGTACTGTTGCAGCAATAAACTCTTCCCAATTGATATTGATATTGCTATCATAATCATCCTGAAGATATAAACTTTTCAATAAGGCTGACAGTAATTTACTGGAAACACATGCTGTGCTCTATAGCAATATTGTACTCGATAAAGATATCTTAATATTGTTTTCCTGTAAATTCATGAGTTTGAAATATGAAGACAGGGAAATGTTATCTCAGTTCTTTTTACAAGCATTCAATAAATACAAAATCTTAAAGTTATGAGATAAATTGAGTGCATTAGACTAGTTCAGTGACCTATTTAATACATATGGCATGTGAATGATTCACTACTTATTAAAAGAAGGGACCATTTTAACATGTAGTTCAACAACACATTAGTAGGGTCGCTTCTAGATTTCCATTAGAACTCTGAAACATCATCAAGTTTTTAAAACATTCATCATATGAACCAGTACGATTGCTAGTGCTCCACATAGTAGTTACTCACCGCTTCAATGATATCACTAATCTCAATATTTTTAAACACCGAGCCGCATTTCCTCAACTCTTCTTTAAGCTCAGCCAAAGTAATCACACCACTGTTTCCATTGTCCATTGTCTTGAACATTCCTCTTAACCTAGCAATCTCCTCTTCTGAAAGATGCTTAGCAATAACCTGGGACAAAATCAGGAAGATTCACAAATGGAAAATAATTGAACTATTATGATATTGAATTGCCAGGCTAATGAAGAGTACTTCACATCCCATCTATCCTTGCAAAGCAGCCTATGGAATTATCTAAATCAACCTAGAATGGCAGATCAGGCAAAACAAACCAAACAGTAAAAAGGTCTGTTCAATTACTCTCTGAGCTTGGAAGCATTAACGAAACACATACTGTACATGACTAAAAATATGTGCACTGACAAAAATGATGAGTTGATGACAGATACGTTAATACCTGAATAATGAAAAGCTTTGCATCAAGTTTTAAGATACCATGTAGAGATTCTATGATGTTTACCATATTTTAGGTTGTTTTAACCTTTTAATAGCAGGCAACAATGCTAGTGAAGTTTGAACTATTACATCGCACAAAGGATCCATATTGGAAGAAAAAAAAGGTAACAGAAAACAACTTCTCCAATTTCATCCCAAAAAGCCCTGATAATGTTTTACCATGATGCAGAAATGGAAATAACTTCTCCGTGGCATGTAAACAAACCTGTAGAGCCAATTTCTTTGATTTATTCGCTGCAGATAACTTGTCGATACAAGAAAGAACAGTTGGATCTAGAGTTTGATGAGTTGCCGCTCCATTATCACATATCCAGGGATGCTCTGAGCATTTAGAAAGAAAAGATCATTAAATTGTGAACAAGTATTATCAACTCCTCAATCTTAGAAAACTTACTGCGAATTTCCAGGGATAAGTATCTGGTCAAAGTCATTCTAGGAAAAGCAAGACACGTGAATATATGGTATTTCATTTTGAAATGAAAAAAAGGTAATGTGCACAAGGGTTAAACGATACTAACTTAGAACTTCATGGGCTTTCAATCTCTCCGATGGACAGGGGCAGAGCATTTTTCTTATAAGATCCTTTGCACTATCCGATATCCTGTGCCACTGGTCTGAATCAAAATCAAAACGCCCATCCCGCACTTTGTCAAGTACTCCTTCATGTGTATCTGGTACAAAATTAAATAGTGATTTTTATGCTAAAAAAATAATAAATGAGTGATTTGAGCACTTCCTTAATACGACAGTGAAGCAAAACTACAAATAGTACCTTTCAAAAACAAATACAAATAGTCAAACATCATGTCGAAATATTTGTTATGAAGATTATGTCGAAATAATTCACCTGCCCAAAATGGTGGCACACCACTTAGCGATACATAGAGTATCACTCCAGCTGTCCATATATCAGCCTCCGGTCCATAATGCTTCTGCAATACCTCTGGAGCAATATAATATGGGCTTCCAACTGTTTCAGTGAAAACCTCACCTGGAATTTTGCAAATTCGGTATTCAGGAAAAAGCTCCAGAAATGGTGCATACTTCTATACTCCAGTATAAATCAAAGGTGGCTAGATGTGAACAATCAGGGGAAAAATATACAAGGAGGAAATACTATGTTATACTGTTCTGCTTTGTGGGAGCTGTAAAATAATTAGCAACACAAACAAAATGTTTCACTTATGGACAACACGAAGGACCTACTGGGTTATACAACATGGATCACAGTTCAAACATCCTGATGGATTGTTTTAAATTGATATAATACCTGGTTTGAAGAACACAGAGAGACCAAAGTCAATTACTTTTATTGACAAATCATCATCTTTATCTTGCAAGAGGAAGTTTTCTGGCTTGAGGTCCCGATGCATCACACCAAGTGAATGGAAGTTCTCTATGATGCTGACAATAATTCTTATAAGATCTGCAGCCTTCTGCTCACTGTAATTCCCCTTCTTAATCCTGTCATATAGCTCACCACCTTCACAGAGCTCCATGACAATGTGCACGGCCTCCTCATCCTCATACACATCCTTGATGGTGACTATATCCTTCTGGCCTGAAAGGTAGTGCATTATCTGGATCTCACGGCGCACATCTTCAATATCTTGCATGTTCTGGAACTTTGTCTTCAAGATGGACTTGCAAGCATACTGACAACCAGTGCTGATCTCAGTGCAGAGGTAGGTGGACCCAGTGAGACCCTCTCCAAGCTGCCGGCCAAGGGTATAATGCTCTGTTACATTAGGAGTCTTTCGACCAAGGACAGAGATGGAGGTTAAGGTTCGTCTCAGTCCTTGCCGCATAAGATCCGCTACACTCGACCTAGACGGCCCTGAGCAGCAATCCTCAGAATCGTCCCCATCATAGTACCTAGAAGCCAAAGGCTCCTTCTGAAAGTGGTTGTAGTTGTTGTAATTGCTCCCGTAGGTACCATTTTGGTTTCCCATTAATGCAACTACAGGACCCAAAAAAAATACAACTTTAAATAAAATAGCTGCACTGCTATAGTGATAAAGAAGTTATGCATCACATCACAAGAAAACCTGCCTCCTGCCCCTTTTTTTACCCCGACATATATACCTAGTCAGAACTACTAATTACAAGTAATAATTACTGCACCATAAATTTAGAGCCAAATTTATCATAAAAAGGAGCGGCCAACAGAGAAACTTCTACTACTATCAGTCTATCACCTACTATTTCTGGCTCCTCTAAGATTTTTGGAGCAACAGTAGCCCAACCTTATCGGTTTCACCGTACTCTATAGCTTAAACCCCCACCCAAATTTAGGATCTTCTCCTAAAGAGTTCTTGGCACCAGAATCCCCAGTCCAAGAGTTATTGACACCAAAATTCGCCCGGCAAACCGAGATTTCCACCAAATCCTGCCCTGGAATGCCTCCTAAAGACCGCGGTGACTCCCCAGCCACCGCTTCTAGTTCCTAACTCGAACTCTCGAAGTTCTCACCGAAACAGATGAAATCTAGAACCGACAGCGCGTGCACGAGGTGAAATGCAAGTCCATAAGGACCGAAAGCGGCTCTGAAGGATCATACCTGACGCTGCGGCCTCGATCGGAGCTGCGAGGCGGGAGAGCCGGGGAGAGGGACCGTCGCCGGAATCCCTGCTTCCCCAGGGACCTAAACGCAAAAACGAGAGGAGGAGAAAAATGGAGCGGAGCACACTGAGCTGCCGGAGGAGGAGACGGCATTTTATACTGGGTGGTGGGTAAGGGGTGGGCCGGTTGAGCGCCACGGCAGTGTGCGGCGTGGACGACAGGTTTTGCCGAGCTGGAGGGCCTTCGTGGACGTCTGCGAGTTTCCAGAAATGGCAGATGCTTAAGATCAACAGCTTGGATGGTAAATTAGCAGTGTTGCCATCTGTTTTGTCAGTACTAACCAAAGCTCACGAGGGTTTTCTTCCTTAAAGGTGATCTAAGCTTTCGTAAACAACAATAATTTTACTGTTGCGATTTTGTGCAGTGTGCGAGACATTAAGTGTAGGATTTTTTTTTTTTTTTAAGTATAGGGAAGAGAAGAAGGTGAAACAAAGGTATGGTTGTTTCATGACACAACCACCTCACGAATAAAAAAAGTTAAGACTATAAGACAATTATTTCACCATTATACTCATTTATGTTGTCTTGTATCTCAGAAATTTTTCTCTCTATATGTTGCCTATTTAATTATCTCATGATTACAAGACAGTGCATGAGACTATATATGAGATAGCACCAATATACTTGTTCTAAAGGGACAAAATTTTCTATAACATTAGAATAGACAAACATTTTTAGGTATGACGTGTGAATATCAGTTAGGTTCAAATTGTTTCGTGACAAGATATGATGATGGTCTCGTTGTTAGCATTTTTCGACAAAACAAGTGTACGCAAAATTCTCTTTGCTAAAAAAGACTACAACTATTTTAGATGTTTTTGGCCTATTGTTTTGTTCAAAGCAATGCTGACAAGATTTTTTTTTTATTCCTGATCAAGAATGATCTAAGTCATCATAAACAACAAATATGTTTAGCTGGATTCATAGTTGTATTGTTATAATCCGTGTAATTTTTGCGTGGAGTGTGAGATGCGCTATGCCTATGAGAAGCCACACATGTAAATGAGCTGAGTTTTCTAGATAATAGACAAAACATTTTTGTGATAGGATATGATGATGGTCCCATTTGTTAGCAATTTTCAATATAATAAGTGCAAGCAAACAAAATCTCTTTGCTCAAAACAACCAACTATTTATGTCTTTTTTGGTAGTTGTTTCGTTCGAAGCAATGCAGATGAGGTTTTTTTTTTCTTGAGGGTGAATTGAACAGATGTAAACAACAATTGTATATAGGTTCCTAGTTGTGTGTTGTATCATATCGATGCTTATCTTTGTTTTGTGTGAAATTCGATACACGTAACACACAAGGTAATAACAAACATATATTTTTATATGCAAATTTCTATTAGAATTCGATCTTAGTGCATTTGCTTTGAGAGAGAGCATTTAATGGCACTAGAGATTGCTTTGGTTGTAGATTTTATTCTTGGTGGTTGCCACCACTAAGATGGTTTGGAGTAGTTTGTCTCTATTGAAGCATTCAATTGAAAGCTATGTGGTGCTCTAGATTTGATTATGAGGGGTTATTTGGTTTGTTCCCCACCGGTGAAGCGAAAGACCACTTGGAATCAAGACTTGGATAAATGCCTTATGATTGAGCCAACTTAGAGATCAAGCTCTTAAGTGGAGGAGGAAACCTTGTGTGGTTAAGTCTTGGTAGAGAATTGGTGATCCTCAGGGCTTACTTTGTGCTCTTATATTTCTTTGTGTCAGAGATATTAGAATTGTCACCTTAGGAAGCAAACCAAGTTAGTTTTAATCTTCTCTAGTGACATAGCTTAATTAGCTAGTATTTTGATTTTTAGTTTTGATCTTCTGTAGTGACATAGCTTAATTAGGTAGTATTTTGATTACTGGAAATTCTATATATTGTGCTCATCCTAAGTTTACTAAACTAGCTAGAGGTAGTGTTTATTAGGGCCTCCTTTTGTTCTAACCATTTATCTATTATTGTGCTATTTACCCCCTCTGATCATACAAAGATCCCTTACACCTATAGTTTGGGAGGTAACTTCTTCGATCAGGTGTAGATTGGTTCTCTAATTGGTTAAAAAAAAGATGTAGCCAGATAATATATTACATATATGTATCGATTTCTATATGTATCGTGCATGCCTTGTCCACTGATATAAGGACTGTTCGGCTGCACTTATTGAACAGTGCTTTGGCTGCTGCAGCTTCTCTGTGCTTTCATAAAAGCACTGTAGCAACAGCCAGCAGTAGCAGCTTATAAGTGCAGCCCTCTAATAAGCTTGATAAGGCACCTTTAGCCATTTCCTTCTTAGCCTCTGTTTGGATCCTATGAACTAGTAACTAGTTAACTAACAATTAGTCTATAAGGATCAGACAGATGAACTAGTGGATGAACTAATGACTAATCCAAGACTCAACTAGTACTAGTTTACTAGTTCATAAAACCTAACTATTTGAACTAGTTGTTAGTTTATTGGATCCAAACAGACCCTTAGCCTTGTCGGTCTAACCCACTTCTATTATGATGTTAGAGCAACTCCAAGAGATTCATTATATCCTTTCTAATCTATAGAAATAGAAATTTTGATAAAAAATATCCGCCAACAAAAACATTCTCCACAATCTTTTTAATTAGACTCTTAAATATATATATCTTCTATTCTGTATTTTTTTTTGCTTGTCGAGATAAAATACAACTCTCGAGGAATCCACGCCTTCCGCGATACTCCCTCCATACTCATAAAATTTGACATTTTGGACAAGGACAGTCTCCAAAATAACCTAACTCTATCTATTATTTTTTTTTTATTAAAATATAAAAGAAAAACTAAAAATAAAATTACTTTTAAAAAAATATATTTTAAGATGAATCTATACATATAAGTTTCACCTTTTTAAATTAAATATTTTAATGTTTGACCTAAATTTTTTTTAAAACAATAAGTTTTATGAGTATAGAGAGAATAAATGAAAAATCGATAGTCATCGCTACAGAAAAGAAAAAGATCTTGGTTGTCGGCTTGTCGCCTCTCGGAATTAATGCAAGGTTCAGCGCGATGCAACAAAACTGCTGGGCTACTTGCAGGCTTGGTTTGATGCACTGATGCGGCAGCGTCCCGCTGCACGACACTTGTGCTGCATGCACGACGACGTCTCACGCCCGGCTGTCTCCGCGCTCGTGCCACACGGCCATGGCGGCCGACGGGCAGTGGCATAGGCCACAGTCCGACAGGCCACAGAGAGCTGTCTCTTTCTTGTCTCGACCGGGGACGGCCAAGCCCGGGGAGCAGTAGGTGAAAAGGCCAGAGAGAGTCGCTTCCACCGTTTTGCAGATGGCTCCGTCAACATTCCAAAATTCACTCACCAGTGTTCACTGCGACACAGGCAGCAGAGAGTAGTATCCTGGAAGTGGGGTCCTGCTAGTACCAGCGCAGTGTGAGGAGGAGCTACCGAGTCATCAAGGCATGTTGTTATATGTGCATGTGCATCTGAAGAATCATGTCATCGTCCGTCGTCGCTATCAGCCTTAGCTTTTGTTACCAAATCATGGCGCCATTTTCCCCCGTTTAACCATCTTCTAGGCGAGACACACATCATCAGCTAATCAACGGCCAATTTCTACCAGCCGCAGCAGCAGCTATACAGATACAGTGACGACAGGCCGACCAACCATTGCCGCGCACGTGAACGGCCCGCCTCTCGTTCTACTTCTCTGCCCCTTAGAGTAGAAGCTGAGGTTGTCTGTCCCTGGCTGGCTGGTCTTAGGCTATCTGCACTTTTCGTACTCTAAATTTATCATCTAAAAATAATATTTTATTCTGGTCATCGAGATTCCCTTCTCTATATCATTTTCTCCCGCACTCATACATCCTCTATATCTTTACTCTATACAGTGGGACCCATACGTCAGTTTATTTTTTTATTTCCCTACCGGACACCTTCCTCCCCATTGTCTCTCTCCTCTATCATTTTCTCTTCTACCCAATCGCACCCGCCTCCAAGTCGTCACCGCATGCTCCTCTCTCTGCTGTGTGCTTGTGGTGGTCGCCGGTGAGCGGCAATGCGGGGCGAGCTCGGCGAAGCGGCGGACGGGCGGGCGCGCGTGAGAGCGGCCGGGCGAGGCAGCAGCGGCGGGTGGCGGGTGCGCGATCTCGCGGCCTCCTGCTTTCCGGCTCGCGAGGGAGCGGGCGGGCGGGTGAGCTTCGCGGCCTCCCTTTCCGGCTCGCGAAGGAGCGGCGGGGCACGTGGTGAGGCGAGCGGTGGCCGGAGTCGGGTCGCGGTGGGCATGGCGGCGGTCACGGCCCCTTCCCTCCATCCCGTCCCTGCTCTCTCCTGCGGCGGGCACGGCCCCTTCCCTCCGTCCTCGAGCATGGCGGCGGAGGACGGGCGGGCGCGGCGTCACGCGCCGGCGGTAGGGCACCAGCGCCGCCCGGCGGACACGTGCACACGGTGGCCGGCCTGCGCCTCTCTCTCTCTCCCCCAGTTCTCTCTGCTCCCTCGAACCTGCTCCCCTGCGAGCGGCGCGACGCAGCAAGGACGCGTGGGACCCACGCGCATAGCGAACGTCCTGGAGGACGCCAGGAATAGCGGACGACCGGCCCGTCCCCTTGCATAGCGTAGCAGTTAGCAGACGCGCTGTGGCCCTCCCGTCCGCTATGTGTTCCTCCAGGTCACCGGTACCGTAAGCGCTGCGGATAGCCTTAACGCTGTGTGAGGGTCATGTCGACGTCCTAAACTAAAACCTGTGATGATATGCCACTTTTAGTTAGAAATTTTAAAGCAAAGGCACAACATAAAACAGTGGGCAACCGGGCAGGGCAGGGAGAGCTGTCGATGTTTTATCACCGATTGCCTGTCACGGGGGTACCCGGCACAGTTTTGTTTGAGTTTCGTCGAATCTAACGGAACTTGGTGGGCCGTGCGTTTGAGACGAGCGATTTATACTGGTTCAGGTTCTCGAGTTGTTCGAGTGATAGCCCTAGTCCAATTGGGTGTTGTTGGTTATATTGAGAGTATTGGATCTGATTACAAGGGATACCCTCGGCAGCCCTTTATAGTACAGGTGCTGCCAAGGGTTCTTTCTGCATCATAGTTGGATTCATAGGCAGAGTCCTAAACTCAATCTATCTTGGCTTTCTAACTACACGTGCAGCCTTGCTCCGTATCTTTTTTGAATATAATTCTTGCTTTAATAACGTTCTTGATAGGGAAACCTATGGTTCACCCGTCGACGAGCCCCCGAGCATTTCATGATAGAGCTTTAGGTTCTTTAGAGCGAAATCTTGAGATGGTCTTCTTGTCTTTTTCCTGAACTGAAGTGCACTCAGTGAGTGTATCCACCGAGCCTCTTGCTTTTTGGTCTAAAAAGCTGGAGGATCCTGTTTTTTTGAAAAATAATGCCTTTGGTAAAGGGTATTCTGTAGCCCCCGAGCCTTTTCGGATTCTTTTATATCAAAAGAATCTGGTTAAGGGTCTTTGCTTACTCTGTTAACTCTTTTTACATTTTTCATCTTTTGAGTTGTCCTTTGTTCGGAATATGCTTGTGCATATGCTTGTTGTCCTTTGTTCAAAATATGCTTGTGCATATGCTTGTTGTGGCTTTGGATTCCTAACATCTCTGCGCCTTTGCTCAGTCTTCATTGAGTGCTTGTACTGTTTGCCCGTATAAGAGAAGTCATGTCTGCACTTTTGTCCATCCTCCATGTGACTGTCTTTTATTTAGATTCTATTTCTTTTGTGAACTTGGTCTATGTACACCCTATTCTACCTATAAATACTTTACTTCGGCTCCCGTGGTATCCATCTTTTGTAGTAGTTGTGCTTCTGTAGGCTTTCACATTTTGTAACTCATGTCTGTCATAGTTAGTGAGCTTGATGAGCCCCCTGGCATTTTTCTATTCTTTTGTACTTCTTTTTTGCAAATGTTGAAGCCATTGTGAACAAGGTTAGTGGCAGGCTGATCTTGGCATGTCGTCTATCCATGGAGATTGTAGTGGCAAATGTTGGAGAGGTTGTGATATGGGCAGCGTTTGTTATGCTGCCTCATCTTCCAATGCATTTTCTTCTTGCTTCTGTTGTTCCTCATGGAGTTAACCAACGTGTGTTGTTGGCTTCTTCATTTATTTTCTGTGGAGAAGCCTTTGTTCTGTCGTCTGCTGTGCCATACCGGCGTAATGGGATGCAGATCAATGTATGTTGAGGGTACTTGTTTGGTCGTCCGCCTGAAGAACTCGAACGTCCTGTGCATGTTCCTGTCATGTGAAGCATTTCTGGAGACGTCGCCGCTTTTCAGCGAATACATTGATCTAGGATGCTTAATCCTGCTTTTGGTGATATTGAATCTTGATAGTGGTTTTTGAGTAACCTTGAATTCTATAGGGTTGTTGTCACTTTCTTTGTCTAGTATCCCTTGTCTTCTCGGGCTCTGGATGACGTGTGAACCTTATTGTAAACTGCTTGACCTTGTGTACTTTATATTAAGAAAGAATCTAAAGCTTCTGAGTTGTTTTTCTGATGCCATAGAGATTCCTTCTTTGTGCAGAGTTCTTTTTAAGAACTACAGATGGGTTGTTTTGCTATTCTATGTCTCTGAGTTCATTCTGTGTAACATCCTGTGCGTTGTTTCCTTGTATGAATACTAGCTTCCAGGTTCTTTCTTTTCTTCTAAGTTGAATCCATTTTGATAGCTTGGATCGCAGGGTTCTTTTCTTTTTTGCAGAATTTAACCGTTTAGGCATTTGTGTATGACGCGGTGGGCCCCCTTTTTCGTCGCCTGATATTGCGGAAGGTGGAGGATTTCTTGTCTTAGTAACCGCACCAAATGGGCCATATGGGCTTTTGTGTATTTCCTTTAAATTTCACTGCTCTCTCTTTTGCTGCTCTCACTCGCTTTTGTCTTAGGCAAAATTTCCCCAATCTTCAAAAACCCTAATCTTCGTTTTAGCTGCTGCCTACGCCTCCGCCGTGACCGTCACTTTCCATCGTCGCTTGCTGCTCCACTGCCTGAGATGGGGAAGAAGGCGTCCAAGACTGCGCATAAGAATAAGGCCGTCGAGGTAGACGAGGAGTCTTCTCTCGCTAGGATTGATAATGCAGATTTTCTGAAGATGCGTGCTTCGCAGAAGGAATGGCCCCGTCGTTGACTACGGAGGCGGAGATGGATCTTCTCGTCGCCCGCGGACTTCTCCATCCACAATGTCTCTTTGGGTATGTCATTTCCCGGGAACACCTTGTTCCTGCTCCTTCCCTAGATCAGATGTTGATGTTTCTGCATTTCGTCCGATAAGGTTGCACTTTTCCTCCCTCCGATTTCCTTCTTGAATTCCTTCGCTTTTTCCAAATCGATCTTCATCATCTTACTCCTAACGGAGTTCTTTTTTCTGCCTTTATTCACCTTTGCGAGGTGTTCATTGGCATTCCTACTTGTCTTACGCTGTTTCGCTACTTCTTTCATTTGAAGTTTGCGAGCAGTGTTTCCCCTTGTCCTATGAGTTGTTGTGTTATGCAATCCATCTAGGGTAGAAAGGGTGACTTCTTTCAATTTTTTTCTTATCGATGCCCTTAAGTGGAATGATAAGTAGTTTTATCTTCCCAAACCTTCCCCTTCTTTTGATTCTGACTTCTCTACTTCTTTTCTCTTTGAACGCTGGAATCAGAAGAATTTAGATGCTGAACTTTCCTCCATTCAACCTCTTCTTGCCTGGATCTACCTTCTTAAGGAGGTGGGTTTAACTAGCCACAGTATTATGGCCAGTTTTGTTCGTTGCCGGGTGCAATCTCTGATGCAGAGGGAGCACTTAGGTTTCAAGTATGTTGGCGCTGAAGATCCTTCTCGAATGGTTCAATCTATTGAATTGTCTGAAGAAGAGTTCTTCAATCGCCTCTCACGGATGCTTGCCGAGGTTCCCTGCATGCCTGCAGGGATCCTTGAATATTCAGCTGAGAAGCCCCCTCAAGAGGTATTTTATTTTTATTTTTCTTTTTCTGTGTTGTTTTTATTTCCATATCTCTTCTGCTGACTTATTTCTAGGTTGTTTTTCCTGTAGGGTTATGGGCGTGCCTTCACACTTTCGGTGCAGGCCGTCTCAGTTGTTTCTTCTGCAATTGGAGGTTCTTCTGCTCTTCCTCCGCAATCTCGGTTAGATTCTGACGACTTGTCTTTAGGGATTCATCAGGGTCGAGTTTGTTATGTTTAGTATACTCCTGATCCGAGAGTTATTGACCTGATTCTGTTGGTTAGGCGGAAGACATCCAATCCTGGTGGTGCCACTTCTACTGAGAAGTGGCTGTATACTACTTCTACAACTCCTCCTCTGCCTACCACAGGTAATATCATCGTAGGTGAGGTTCTGTATTGTTTTTCCCATGATGTCCTCTTTACTTGTTTGGGTCTGAGTTCTTTTGGTTTTCCTTGCCTTTTTTAGAAGGAATCTCTGTTCTTCTGAATGAAGAAGAAGAAGAAGACCCTGAGGATGTGGTCCCTCTCTCTACTCGCCAGTAAGTGTTCTTTTCTTTTCTCTCTGTAGTTTTCCCTTAGTTTTTCTTTGAACTGAGTTGTCTTCTTTTTTGTCTCTTTAGGTGGGTTAGAGCTTCTTGCTCTTTATCTTCTCTTGCTGGTCCTAAGTTGTCTCTCATGCCCTCCGTGGGTTTGGCTTCTCTGGACCTTTCTTCTATTGTTCTTCCTACTGCCTCTCGGGGCAGGAGGCCTAGTAGCTTCAGACGAGTGCCCAAGTAAGTATTTTTGGCTTCTATTTTTTACTTTCTCTGATTTGTTTGTGTTTGTAATATATGTGTCTTTGTTTGTAGGTTTGTTGCTGCTTCTACCGAGGTGGTCACTGTTGACCCCTTTTCTTCTAACGCCCGAGAGGCTTCTCCTTCAGGTGGGTTACCTTTTTTACTTTTTTTTCTTTTTTTTGGTTCTAACTTGTCGGTCTTGATTCTGACTTGGTTTTTTCCTGTCTTTGAAGCTTTCCTCGTTGATATCTCTCCTCCTGTCGTCAATGAGCCTGCTTCTGGAGAGGCTTCTGTTGAGCCTTTGGTGCCGGCTGCAGGCAACCCTGTTTTGTCTGTGGTGGAGTTAGGTGCTCCTGGTAGCTCGCCTACTCCGGCTGTTGCTTCGGTGGGTAGCCCAGCTGCTTCTTCCGGGGTTGTTCCTCCGTCACCAGTACGTGCTCTAACAGGTCCTATTGACTTGATGTTGAACCGTTCTCATCGGTTGGTGGAAGTGCAGTCCTCCTTCAAGAATTTTGCCACCAACTTTTCTGGCCTTGTTGATGTAAGTCCTTGTCTATTACTTTTCTACTCCTTTTCTTGCTTGGTTTTCTTCTTCTTTTTGATCTTATTTTCCTAAATTTTCTCTAGTCCTTGGTCCAAGACTAGGGTTTGTTGTTTAGTCCTACCGAAGACGCTGCTACTGCTCAGATGTCCCTTGAGCTTGAGTCTGCTCGTGATAAGCTAACCAAGGTTAAGGGAGAGTTGTTATCTGAGCAACAGTAGTGTCAATCTGTTGTGGCTGCTCAACAAGCCTTGGTGGCTAAGAAGGAGCATCAAGAAAAGGCCTTGCGCGAGGCTCAATCTCAGATTGAGTCTCTTAAAAAGGAGATCTCTAGTTAGTTTATTTCTTGAGTTCTTTTCTATCAATCTACCTTTTCTTTTCCTCTAACTTGTCCTTTCTTGTAGACTTTGCTCAAGAGAAGCAGAACTGGGCTAAAGAAGCCCGTGTTCTGAAGAAGTCAGCTCAAACTGCTGAGGAAGATGCTCATTTGGTAAGGGCTCTTTTTGGATCTTATTGCCGCAAGATTGCTGACCAGATTGCTGCTAGGCAAATAAGGAAGGATGCTGATAGAGATGTTTTTCAGGCTTTGGCTATTGTCAAGACTTCGAACGAGCAGCTAGAGTCGGCCAACTCCAAGTTTCAAGCTCTCTAGTCTTCTTTTGAATATATTTTATCTTTTATAGGTTCTAAGGGGGATGAGCCGGTGAACTTGGGGTCTTTTATCACCTTGATTCCTTCCCGGTTCTATGGCTTTTTGAAGGGTACTTTACGCACTTGTGTGGGTAACCTTTTGGGCCAATTTTGGGTGCTTGCTTCTGATGCCCCCTTAGATAGGATAGTTGAGGATAACCCACCTGAAGATTATTTAAATCAGGTTAGCTCTGCTGAGGCTGGGTTGTCTGCCCTTGTAGATAGGGTTGTAGAACAAATAGATCTAGGTGATGATCCTTCTGCTCTTTCTTCCAGAGGGCATTTGTAATCTTGTAAACCTTTGTTGTAATTGTCTATATGATATTTTACTCGAAGTCTTGTCTTGATTTGTATGATATATTGCCTATTTGTCTGATATTTCTGAAGCTGTCCATCGAGGCATAGTTCTTTTTATGCAGTTCTTCTTGTCTTGTGGTAGATATCAACTGGAATAGCTTAAACTATCTAGTTGTTTGTAAGTCTTTCACTTTACTGTGACATAAAAATTTCATGAATCCTTCAGCTCTTATAAGTTTCGTTTGAAGTTGCTTGCCCATCATGGCATAGTTGCTGGCGAGTTAGCCCTTCAAGAGTCTTGTACAAATTTTTGCCCATTGTGGTAGAGTTGTTTGACTATCTTCACGAGTTGTATCTCTTCATGAGTCTTGTTGCCCATCATGGCAGAGTTGCTTAACTTACTCTTCATGTCAGAAATTGTTGTCTTTTTGTGTTCGACTATCTTCTTGAGTTGTAACTCTCATAGGTCTTGTTCGAAGTCGTTTGCCCATTGTGGCAGTGTTGTTTGACTATCTTCATGAGTTGTAGCCCTTATAGATCTTGTTTGAAGTTGTTTCCCATCATGGCTGAGTTGTTTGACTATCTTCATCAGTTGTAGCCTTTGTGGGTTTTGTTTAAAGTTGTTTGCCCATCATGGTAGAGTTGTTGTTAGTGTCTTCTAAAGAGATACTTGAAAGCTTTTAGTGTTTGTTTAGTAAGGTTAAGCTAACAACCCATTGTAGAAAGTGTTGTGTATCACAGTGGGGTTTTTTTACATGCTTTAGCTCGGTTGTACCCAAAAAACCTCTTAAAAAAGAAAAGCACCGTTTATAATACGGTGTGCCATTTCAACTTGGCAAAAAAGTGCTATGTATCACAGTGGGGTTTTCTCGCATGCCTTAGCTCGGTTGTACCCAAAAACCTCTCAAATGCATTATTTATAATACAGTGTGCCATTTTAACCCGGCAAAAATGTGTTATGTATTACAACGGGGTTTTCTCGCATGCCTTAGCTCAATTGTACCCAAAAACCTCTAAAAAGCACCATTTATAATACGGTGTGCCGTTTCAACCCGGCAAAAAAGTGTTGTGTATTATAGTGGGGTTTTCTCGCATGCCTTAACTCGGTTGTATCCAAGAACCTCTAAAAAAGCACCGTTTATAATACGGTGTGCCGTTTCAACCCGGCAAAAAGTGCTATGTATCACAGCGGAGCCTTCTTTTGAAAATATCAATCTTGCATGCTTACAATGGAGCCTTAGCTCTATTTTTGGAGAAGTTCAAACCAAGTCTGCTGGTAATATTACTTCTGATCCATAGACTAGAAAAATGGTGAGTATCCTGTTGCCCTGCTAATATGAGTTCTTAGTCCCCAAACTACTTTTGGTAGCTCTTCTGTCTATTTTTCTCCATAATCTTTCAATTCTTCATATAATCTAGGTTTTAATTCTTATAGAATTAATCCATTTGCTCTTTCAACTTGTCCATTGGCTTGAGGGTCTGCTACAGAAGCAAAGTTTATTTGAATTGCAAAATCCTTTGCCTATTCTTGAAACTCTCTTGCTGTAAAAAGAGATCCGAGGTCTGTGATTATCCGATTTGGTATGCCGAATCTATGCATAATATCTTATATGAATTCGACTACCTTTTCTGCGCTACATTTGACCCGAGGTTTATATTCAATCCACTTGGTGAATTTGTCTATTACGACGAAGATATATTCAAAACCTCCTTTTGCCTTCTTTAGCAGCCCGACTTGATCTAATCTCCAACATGAGAAAGGCCATGCTGGAGGGATGCATATAAGATTATGTGCTGGTATGTGTGATTGTCTTGCAAACATTTGACAGTTTTTATAAGTTTTGACTAGTTGTTCTACATCTTGAAGTGTTGTTGGCCAGTAGAATCCTGACCTGAAAGCTTTCCCGACCAGTGTTCTTGAGGCTGCGTGGTTTCCACAACATCCTAAATGGATTTCATCAAGAATTTCGATGCGTTCTTTTTTAGTAACACACTTAAGCAGTACTCCTGATGATGCTGCTCTTTTATATAGCTTGTCTTCAACTGTCA
This sequence comes from Chrysopogon serrulatus, assembly GCA_015844335.1. Taxonomy (NCBI): domain Eukaryota; kingdom Viridiplantae; phylum Streptophyta; class Magnoliopsida; order Poales; family Poaceae; genus Chrysopogon; species Chrysopogon serrulatus. Next base: position 12,328 of record JADLZL010005703.1, on the reverse strand, counting down.
CATAGTTCTTGCTCTTTCTAACAACTCTGGTTGCTTCTGCTTTGTTTTTCGGTAGCTTCTTTTCTTTGATAAATTCAATAAATTCTTGCATCCAGTTTGTTTGAATGGTCATGACTTGTTGTGAGTGATGTGTTGCTTGATCTACTTCTATTGGTTTGTTTTCTGGTTCCTCTTGTTGTTTTATGGATGGCTTTATCAATTCTTCCACAAAAATACCTAGTGGAACCTTGACTCTATCTGATTCCAATTTTGCCAGCACATCAGCTGCTACGTTTGAATCTCTTAAAACATGGTGGATTTTTAGTCCTTGGAAGTTTTTCTCCATCTTTCTGATTTCTGCACAGTAGACATCCATGTTGTCTTTGGTACAATCCTATTCTTTGTTTATTTGGTTGATCACCATAGCTGAGTCCCCATAAACGATTAATCTTTTTATCCTGATACTTCTTGCTATCCTGAGTTCGTGTAATAGTGCCTCATACTCTGCCTCGTTGTTTGTGGCTTGCCATAAGATTTGTAACACATACTCTTCCAATGATCTTTGATTATTTCTGGTTCTTTCTAGCCTATTTATGTCCATTCTACTATGAAGTCTGTTAGTGTCTACGATTTTATTGTTGTTCTTGGCTTGAACTCAAGGTTAAAAGCTCCCGGTTCTACTGCCCATTTTGATATCCTTCCCGTTGAATCTCGATTGCATAGGTGTTGACGGTGGATAGCGTCAACTTTTTGTATATCAAAAGGCGTGAGAGATACATTAATATCTAGAAGGCTAGGGTTTTATCTGACAATTTCCATGAGTTTTGGCGATTTATCAATTTTCAGAGACTAATCCAGAAGACAGCGGAAAAGGGGCTTAACTACTAAAATACATCATGGAATTATCTGCAACTCAGAAATACTCCACCGAACTCCAGAAGGACCCAGAAGACACCAGAGCGAAGGGGAGGCGGGGCCGGTCGGCCCCACCAGCCAGGCCAGCCGGCACCCCCCTATGGGGCCCACCTGCCAGTCTCCGCGAGCGTCTTTCACCGCCTTTGAGGATCAATCTCAGCTCTACGTGAAGTTGATTTGATCTAACGACCGTCATACATCCCACCGGTTATAAATACAGGGCTAGACCCCCAAAAATCCCTAATTCATTCAATACCTCATTCAAGTCATTCAAGATTGAGCCAGTTGAAGATCAAGTCATCTAGAGCCTAAAGTTATAGTTTCTCATAGCCTTCTAGTTCATAGTTTAGCTTAGTTAGATCTAGTTTAGAGAAAGTCAACATACATCAATCGGTCTTGGATTCCGGAAGTTGTCGAGAAGAGAAGAGTTCAGTATACTTGTTGCGCTATCTTCTTTCTTATTGTATTATCTACGTTTTTTAATATTTACTAGTAACATTGTTCTTTATCTTACTTTGATTATTATGTTCATTATCTATTTCAATACATCTAGTTTAGTTGGTTTGCTATTATATTCATACACTGGTTCATATAGCGCTCATCTATTTGATCATACTGTGAGTGGTAGACAATATGTAGGCATGGTGCCTAGATGCTTTGCTTATCTGTGGATATCCCCAGTTGTGCCGAATAGTGAGGTAGATCGTGGATGTGATAGATCCATTGAGTCCTTTGTAGGCCTTCCCCGTGCGGTGGTTTGGTAGAGTGGGATTATCGGGTTAAGAGTATATTTATATATATGAGGTTCCTGTACTTATTTTTTTTTCTCAGACATTGCTCCGATGTGTTTGAGAATTATAGTAGTATTACTTAACAATGATTACTAGATGTACTTGCACTAGTTAAAAATGTAGCTTTAACATGTAGTTAAATACTTAGAAGTTATTTCTCTATCAATTGGGTTAGACAATATTGACATGATTAGATTGTTATGATGGATTAATATTATTAGTGATGACTGATGGATAGCTCATTTATCATATTTATATTATTTATCTTATGACTTATCCCTGTTATGAGTAGAGTATATGATATTGGTTACATCTCTTATTCAATGCATATACATGTTATCAATATACTATAGATTATTGGTTTAGCAATGCCTTCCTAGTGGTAGAATATAAATGATAACCTGGTAATACTCTAGGTAAAATGCTACAATGGTATAATTATCTGTCCACTTGCAGAATTATTTTTAGTTTATATTTATCTTTATTTATTTCTGTCTAGTCACATAAAATGATAGATTTAGTACCATTATTTATTCGTAACTATATAATTGGGGATGACAACCTAGTTCCATGCTTAGGAGTAAAGGTAAGAGACAAGTGGCTAGTTGTTAATGATAAGTTAATCTGTACCATGTGTCTTATAGCGTTGTTATTTCGATGACGCTATGAGATGCCATCAAGCATTTTTGATGCCGTTGCCGGAAAAGGCTAATAAACTTAAAAAGTATTAATAACACATATGCATCATGAATAAGATCGATCACCCAATTGACCTCTAACTTAAACAGGCTTGTTTCTATCTATTTGTATATCTTATGTAGGGTAATGAATGAATGAACAGATTTGATCTCTCGGACAATTACATTGAAGATCCAGAGAGACTCTTACGAAGAAGAAAGTTTGCTAACACGAGGGATATTTTCGAATCACCATCAAGAACACCCTCCACTGAAGCTCAATCTTCGAGAAAGCAAGCTCCAACATCTCAAGGAGAAGAATTAGAAAATTTAGCACCAACTTTTGAAGCTATGCCTGAGAAGATGCTACGCGAGTTCTCTACTCTAACAACCGCCAACATCCATACTGGACCTAACGTCAATATTAGTAACAATAGATTTGAGCTCAAGCCTGCACTTATCACCATGGTTCAAGCTAGTCAGTTTTGTGGAAAGGCTCATGAAGATGCAAGTGCATACTTACAACACTTTCTGAAGATTTGCAGCACTTTCACAATTAGAGGAGTACCAAGAGATGCTATTCTACTCCGCCTTTTCCTATTTTCACTTTTAGAGAAAGCAAAACAGTGGTTCTATGCAAACAAAGAGACCAACACTATATGGAATAAATGCTTTACTGCTTTCCTAACCAAGTTCTTTCCTACAGGCAAGACCAATGCTTTACATGGGAAAATTTGAAGTTTTCATCAACAACATGATGAATCATTCGCCAAGGCATGGGAGAGTTTTCAAGATTATATTGCAGAATGTCCTCATCATGGGATGGAGGATTGGTTACTTATGCAGACTTTTTATCATGGATTAGTCTCTAGTACCCGTAAAGCCATGGTTGCTGTGGCTGGAGAAGCTTTCTTGTCACTTAAGCTCGCCGACGCAACAGCACTTGTGGAGAAGATGGTCTCAAATCAGACCTAAAACGAAGAACGTGTGCAACCTCATAAAAGAGGAGGAGGAGGCATGTATCATATTAAGGAAGTTGATATAGTCACTGTAAAGCTAGACCTTATAATAAAGAAGCTTGAAAGCAAGAACATCGAGAAAAAAGAAGTCATGCACATCGATGATTCAATGATGAATTGTGAAGAATGTGGAGACATAGGGCACTCAGGAAGCAACTGCCCTACACTATAAGAGGATGTGGACTATATCAACAACAACACCAACTACCGTCCTCAACAAAGTCAAGTATAGAATAAGCCAAATCAAGGGTGGAATCAACCTAATTAAGGATGGAACCAGCAAAGGCCCAACTACCAAGGTAATTATAAAGGCAACTATCAAGGCAATAATAATTTTAACTATTCTCAACTACCTTTAAGGAAAGTAATTTCCAATCAAAATAAAGTTGTAGAAAACAACTCTAAAAAATATAAATACTAAAATGGATAGCCTTACCTCTGCTATTAAAAACTAGCTTAGTTTTAATAAAATGTTAGAATCACAATTAGCTCAGTTGGCGGCCGCTTTTCCACCAATCCATGAAGGTAAAATTCTTGGGCAACCCCTAGAGCCTAAAAGCATAAATCTTGTTGATGTATGTGCAGGTTACTACGTAGAGAAAATATCAGAAGGATGGAAGGATGAGTCCATGCCACTTAAGAGAGGAGACCTAGGAAGACCTGTGATTCCCATCTCTATCGGGCAATACAACTTCTCCAAAGTTGTCTGTGACCTTGGTGCTAGTATCAACATAATACCAAAGGTAATCTTCGACCATATTTTTCTATGGATAACTTTGTTGTACATGAATATGTGCTTGCAGCTTGCAGACCAAACAGTTAAGCACCCTGAAGAAATCCTAGACGACATATGCATACGAGTGGGACAATCATACGTTCCAGTAGACTTTGTGGTCCTAGATACTGGTAGAGATCCAAAGAGTCCTATCATCCTAGACCGACCATTCTTGAGCACTATAAAAGCAGCCATCTATATAGACAGTGCAAAGATATGTTTCACCATCAAGGGCAATGAAGAGAAATTTAGTTTTAAAGACAAGATCCTTGAAGATCGTACCAATCCAAAAGAGACTTATTATCCAGAGAAGCATATACCCAAAGAAGAAAAAATACGAAAGACCTGTCCAAAGGGAAAGAAGAAGAACAAGAAGCAAGAAGAAAAGAAAGCTCAGATAGTTAAAGCAATAGAGTACAGATAAGGTCATCGCCTAGTCTCACCAGTCTTAGTTAGAGATGCTAGTCTACCATCCATAGAGTGCACCATTGAACAGAGCTGTTTCTACTCAGCCGTCTGCGACACTAGATCAGCTGTCAACATAATCTCAAAATAGGTATATGATATACTATTCAATGCACCCCTAGATCCTGCATTTATTTTGCAGCTGGTGGACAATACAACATGATTCCTGGAGGAACTAACAAGAAACATTATGGTTAAGATCCACACCTACTATGTCCTTACCGACTTTATGATTTTGGACATGGGTAAGAAAGATGAGACACCTATCATTCTGGGAAGGCTTTTCCTCAGCATCACTAAAGCTATTATCTACAATGGATCCACTTTCACTTCTCAGGAGAGAAGGTACGCTGCTATTTTAATAGTAATTATAACTCTCCTGGACTATCAGCTTTCACCCGGTCCAAGAAAAGACGTCAGCGCCGCGCTTTGAGAAGAAAAGTTGAGGAGGAGAAAACAAAAGAGATATCAACTACACCTGAAGAACATTCACAACCTACAATAGTACAGAAGGAGAAGGCAACCTCCTCAACTGAGTTGTCAACAAAGGAAGGTTTCAACATCAGGGTCCCCATCTCCTGGATCCACCGAAGGACCCTCACCATAATGACCATGGGAAGTCTTGTTTGGAGGACTTTAAACTCCGCACTCTCACCATAAGGTAACAATGGTAGTTATCCAATTAATTTAGTGCATTTACTCTTTTGCATTTCTAAGAAAAAAAAAAATAAAAAAATTTTATTACTTCATTTACTGCATCATAAAAAGCACCAAGCAAGTAGACTTATGGTTACCCCATAAGAATATTTACTATGGTAGCACAAAAACAAATTCGTGTTTACTTATTTCTTTGCATGATAAAAATAGAAAAGCACAAAAAAGGGAATCCTACTAAAAGTCTGAACATTTATAGCCACTCATAAAGATAATCAATTACTCATTTAGGCTGACAGCTAACCCCTTATCATATTCGAGCCTCGAGTTTTGGTTTCCTTGTTGGAGGCATAGTGCCTAGATGCTTTGCTTATCTGCGGATATCCCCAGTTGTATCGGGTAGTGTGGTGGATCGTGGATGTGACAGATCCATTGAGTCCTTTGTAGGCCTTTCCCCGTACGGTGGTTTGGTAGAGTGGAATTGTCAGGTTAAGAGTATATTTATATACATAAGGTTCCTGTACTCATCTTTTCCTGTACATTGCGCCAATGTGTTTACGAATTATAGTAGTATTACTTAACAATGATTACTAGATGTACTTGTACTAGTTGACGTAGCTTTGACATGTAGTTAAATACTTAGGAGTTATTTCTCTATCAATTGGATTAGACAACGTTGATATGATTAGATTGTTATGATGGATTAATATTATTAGTGATGACTGATCGATGGCTTATTCGTCATATTTATATCATTTATCTTGTGACTTATCCCTGTTATGAGTAGAGTATATGACATTGGTTACATCTCTTATTCAATGCATATACATGTTATCAATACTATAGATTATTGGTTTAGCAATACCTTCCCAGTGGTAGAATATAAATGACAACCTGGTAATACTCTAGGTAAAATGCTAAAATGGTATAATTATCTGTCCACTTGTAGAATCATTCTTAGTTTATATTTATCTTTATTTATTTCCACCTAGTCACATAAAATAATAGATTTAGTACCATCATTTATTCCTAACTATATAATTGGGGATGACAACCTAGTTTCATGCTTAGGAGTAAAGGTAAGAGATAAGTGGCTAGTTGCTAATAACAAGTTAATCTATACCATGTGTCTTATAGCGTTGTTACTCCGATGACGCTATGAGATGCCAACAATAGAATGTCTCCTAACGAAAAGTCTGTTACCGCTGTAATTTTGTATTCTTGAAAATAATGCCTCAGCTATCTTGAAGATATTAGGACAACATACAACACTTTCTGTACGTGGGGGTATCTTACTTTTGATTCTGTTAATACTTCACCGATGTAGTAAACTAGTCATTGTACTTTGTAGGTGTATTTGGGTTGTTCTCTTTCTACTATAATTACTGTGCTAATTACTTGTTTTGTTGCTGTAATATATAGCATTATGTCTTTTTTTCTTCGTGGTGGTACCATGACTGGCATTGATATTAAGTATCCCTTTAATTTTTGAAATGCTTCTTCGGCTTTTTTGTCCATTCGAACTTTCTAGTCTGCTTTAATAGCTTGAAAAATGGCATCCCTTTTTCACTTAATTTTGATATAAATCTGTTTAAAGCTGCCATACATCCTGTAAGTTTTTACACATCTTTAATTTTTTCTGGTGGCTTCATATTCAGAATTGCCTTGACTTGCTTAGAGCTGGCCTCAATTCCCTTGTTGCTGACCAAGAACCCTAATAATTGCCCAGATGGGACTCCAAAGACACATTTGGTAGGATTAAGTTTCCACTTCTATCTTTTCAAATTGTTGAAAGTTTCTTGTAAGTCTTCTATCAGAGTTTCTGGTTCTTTCGTTTTGATTACGACATCATCTATGTAGGTTTCGGCATTGATCCCAATCTGATCTCCCAGGCATATTTGTATAGCCCTCTGGTATGTTACTCCTACGTTCTTCAGTCCGAAAGGCATTGATTTATAACAATAAGCTCTGTAAGGTGTTATAAATGATGTCTTGCTTTGATCTTCTTCTCTTAGTGAGATCTAATGACATCTCAAATAGCAACCCGGGAATGATAGTAAGGCCGATCCTGCTGTTAAATCAATTATTTGATCGATCGTTGGAGGGTTGTAGTGTCCTTTGTGCAGTGTTTGTTGAGATCTATGAAGTCTATGCACATCCGTAACTCTTTGTATTCTTTTTTGGTACAAATACTGGGTTTGCCAACCAGTCTAGGTTTAATATTTCTCTGATGAATGCTACCGCTAGAAGTTTTGTGAGTTCTTTTTTGATAGCTGCTCTTCTATCGGGTGCGAATCGTCGGAGTTTCTGTTTTTATGGTTTTGATCCTTTGTTGATGTCGATTATGTGCTCAGCCAAATCTCTTGGAACTCCAGACATATCAGCTGGTTTCCATACAAAAATATCCTTGTTGTCCCAAAGAAATTTGGTGAGCATGATTTTCTATTTGGGATCGAGTTCTGTGCTGATGATCGCCGTTTTCTCTAGGTCACCAATCTGTAAATTAATTTTCTTTGTTTTTGCCTCTTTGGATGGAGTGAAACTGCTCGTCTTGTTTATCCTTTTAGCTGGTACTTGGATTCCTTCTTGATTGAGTTCTTTGGCCAATGTTGCAATCTCTTGCCTGCTCTTTAATTCTTGTAATTTTTGTGATATTTGCACTGCTTAGATGTCACAATCGAAAGCCTTTTTTAGGTCTCCTTTTAATGATAAAACTCCCCTTATCATTGGCATTTTGAGTAGTAGATATGGGTAATGAGGTATTGTCATGAATTTTGTTAATGCTGGACTTTCTAAGATGGCATGATAGCAAGATTTAAAATCCGCTACTTCAAATTTGATAAACTCTATTCTGTATCTTTCTGGTGTTCCAAATTTAAATGGTAAGGTTATTTGACTAATAGGTATTGATTCTTCTCCTGGTATAATTCCATAAAAAGGTGTGCTTGTTGATGTCATTAATCCTTCGTAATCCAACTTCATTTTTCTAAGTGTTTCTGAAAATATGATGTTGTGCCCTGCTCCTCCATCAATTAGTACTTTGGTCACTAAAACTCTAGCTATTGTTGGGACAAGGACTAATGGGTAGCATCATGCGTTAGCCGCACTAGTCCATTGATCTTTTCTTGAGAAATGTATCGGATATTCTAACCAGTTTAAATATTTTGGTGTTGTTGGTTCTGCTACCATGATTGCTCTATATGCTAACTTTTCTTGCTGTTTGCTTCTTGTGTTCAAAATTCCTAAATAAATCACTCCTACTATTTACCTTTCTACTTTTTGATAATCTCCTTCAGGCTTTTTTCTTCTTTTGTAGAATTTGTCTCATCTCTTTCTGTTTTCCTGCGGTATTCTTGGTTCTTTCTGCCGTACTGATTTTTGAAGATGATGTTTCAAGTGCCTAGTTTTTAACCATGAATTCTCCTGAGTTTTGGATATGACTACTTCGATATAAGAATTTACTCTGAACCTGAAACTTGTGGAGACATATGCTTGAACTAAGTATAGGTAATTGATTGATATGATACATGAAGGTCTAAGCTGCTATTTATCTTATTCCTAGCATTACTAAGTTCTAGAGATTTATTTTGAAAACCCAAAATCTTACATAATGAGCTCTTGTATGATAAAATTTGAATTCCTACCAAAGCCATATAATACATTTAGAGTTAGAAAAACCTTTGCGCATTCATGCTGCTTGCTTTACATTGAGTTTAGTCAACCTTTGTTGTATACCTTATGAGAGCCTTGTCATGCTTTTAAAATCAAGATCACTTACGCACAACACCCACATATGCATTACTCCTATTCTAGGATGTAAGCGCAGTCATTTCCACTTTCATCTAGATCCACCTTAAAAATATTTTTCTCCTACACTAGGAGTAAACACCCAAAAATATACCTTATAGGATAGCCCCCATTTAATTGCTCTAAGTTCCTATCATTATCTCTCCAATTATTTATATTCAAAGGATGCATGTGGCTATGCAAAAGTAAGAAAAAAAGAGGAGTTAAAATTTTTTTTGACAAGTGTCCAAACAATTAAAACAATGGGTACATAGATGCCCGCCTCCCAGATTAATAAAAAAAAGAGAAAGAAAGAGAGAATAAAGATAGCCCATGTTTTCCCGCGAAAAGTTCTAAAAAGAGAGTTATTTTCAAAAAGCAAAAGTAGAATTAGGATTAGCCACTAAATACCATATATACACCTATCCACCATATTCCATACACATGCACATCTTGATTTGATTGTATGCCTCGATTCTCTGTGGATCCATTGTTTGACTTTACAATATATGAATTGCAAGTATGTTCATCCTTGTTATTGCCACTCCTACGAGCTCCACTATAAATACTTAGTTGTAGGAATGCATGACATTATTAATGCCTCAGTGAGATCCATAAATACTATATATTAAGAGACTTGAGGGTGTCATACAATCATGCTCTGAGTTTTATTTCAAAAACTTACAAAACTCCGAAATATTGGTACTGTGAAGAATTTGAGACATAGTGCTTGACTTGATTGTTCTATCTTTCGATTGCTCAAGACTTATGCAAAAGCTGTAAAGCTCCATAGTTAAAGGTAAAATGGGTAAGTTTAAAAATTAGAGCAGTTTTATCTAAACCGAAGGAAAATTTATGTTTAAAAGCAAGTATGCTTAAAAGAAATAAATGTACTACAGCAACTCCTGATCCAAATATTTTAATAATTAGGCTTAGGTTGTTTGCCAAGGGACTGGCAAAAAGTAAGCTTGGGGGAGTTGTTGACGGTGGATAACATTAACCTTTATTAGAACTTTAGACATGAAAAGGCACATAAATACACACTAGTCTAGGATTTTAACTGACAATTTCTACGAGTTTTGCATATTCTATATTTTTAGGGATTATTTCAGAAAAGCATAATAGAGGGATTAGAGTGCATAATTATCATGAAACTTATCCGCATCGGTAAACATCGTCATTAGACTCAGGAAGGGTCTAGAAGACACCCGAAGCAGCGGGACCCACAGGGGAGTCCAGGTGGGGCCGGCTGGCCTCACCTTGGCGCCGGTCGGTGCCCCCCTAGGGCATTTGGCCGCCGCCTTCTGGATTCTTCCTTCTACGCTTCCTTAGCACCCAAGCAGAGCATCCCTACATCGATCTAAGGTCGGTTTGATCCGACGGTGCACACAACGTGAAGTCGCGGATCGATGACGTGGCAGTTCCTTGCCCCCTACTCCACCTCGGCCTATATAATGATGCCCCAAGGCCCCTTCTAGAGGCATTCTACACCCCGGTGCTTCATATTCTCTACATAATTAGGGTTAGGGTCCCTCTAGTTGATCTAGTTCTAGTTCATCTAGATGTATCTAGATGTAGGAGAGACTAGTTCTTCTAGATCTAGTCTTGTTTAGAGATTAGAGAGATAGAGTAGAGGAGTAGAGATTCTAGAGGAGTTTCGGCCCTGTCGGTGCTTCTTCGTGGTCAGATTAAATGCAGATTCAGCTCCCTGCCGCCGGAGGCTGCGTTACGAGGTACTTTTGTATTCAACATTCCGATTCAAGTAAGCAGTTGTTCTTATTTGTTCTTAAGTTTACAGCTCATATTGAGTGCTTTGATCTTGGTCATTACTTGGTTGAAGTAGTAATTCGTAGTGTAGACGTGGTGTCTGGGCTATGATTGCTTGTGGATGTCCACTGATTAGCCGGATAGTGGTAGCTCGCGAAGGTGATTTTATAGCTTCGTTGAATCCTCTGTAGTCCACTTCCCGTTGATAGGATTGATAGGCTTATAGGTGCTTGGTAGGGGATTACTCTGTTTCTTCTCCTATTCGGGTTACTTGCCCAGTTAGAACGGTATTATACAAAGCTTACCGGTTGTCAGAACTAGAGTTCAATAGCTATTTCCTCTTTCTTGATATTATCTAGCCTAATTGTAGGATTAAGTCTATATTAAGTCTATATACTTTGTCATCATCACAACTGGTCCCTGTGGATACGATATTTAAAACCTCCGGGTAAAATGTGACACTGGTATGATATCTGTGCGCTTGCGGATAATTTTACTTAAAACTTATTTAATGGAGTGCAGTTAATTTATACCGACAGTATTGCAAAAATCACTCCACCAAAACAAAGCAAAATTAGTAAACTCACTAGTAGCAAGTCTAACTCTATGCTCAACAAGAACATTATGAGAATCAAATTTTTGTTGAACAGCAAGGTCCCAATCTAAATATGCCTCAGGATCAACATTACCAGCAAAAGGAGGTAGGCTAAATTTAATTTTAGTAAAAGGATCATTATTACCATGATTACCTCCCATACCGCGACGATTGAAGTTGTAGCGGCGACGGTTCTCTGCATCACCGTCAGCATCGGCATCTTTATCTTCATCATCAAAAACATTCTCATCTTCAGCATCACGCTGAGGTGGAAGGCGTTGCTCAATCTGTTCAATGCGGGTGACCAGATTGTTTACGTTGCGCGTTAGCTCGTTCATAAGATTGCGTTGTTCAGTCATGAACGTTGTAAGCTCACCCTTGGACACACAGTCATTGAAATCCGTCAGAGATCCTGACATGGTTAGAAGAGAGAAAAAGACAACACCAAAGTATTATCCTTATCAACTAAAAGGACCCAAGTAGTGGTGGTGAACGTGGAATACAAAATCACAAGCGGCTTACCACTGTCTTGCAAGTGTTCTTACCAAAGCCAACAGGAGCAAAACCAAATGGAAGAAACAATCAGTTGTTGAGCGTGGGTAACATTTGCAAGATGAACCTGTGCTGACATAAGTATATGTGGAGCTTTGGGAAGGCACACTATAAGCAGCAAGGATTAGCAATTAACGAACACAGATTAAACTAAGTTCAATAAGTATCCAAAGTACAAAGCACAATTGCTGGCTAAGACGTGTCTAGACGTAGCGCAACAAGGTGAAATAAAAGACGATGGAAAAAACCCACGTAACAAGCCAAGCGCTCGGGTTTTCCTTTTCCCGAATATTTCTCGAATTTTTGCAAGAGGCATTAGTAGGAATGAAACTTTTTATTTTTACACTATTTTT
>JADLZL010005702.1:0-82394 GCA_015844335.1 Chrysopogon serrulatus | reverse complement strand
CGAGCACTGTAATGCTCCATCCTTTACGCAGAACAAAAGGCTGGCAAGCTTGTCGTCCCGACCGAAGAAGATGAAGACGAAGAAACTCCGGCCGAAGACTCCTGTACAGGGACCCCATAACAGGAGACCCAACCCCACAAACTCGCCACCGGCGTCGGAGTGGAATGCTAGCAGGGCGTAGCTGAGCTCGGAGGACCTTATTCCACACCGGCGCCGCCGCCAACGCCTCGGTGACACCGTCTGGGCACCAAACCCTAGACCTAGGAAACCCTAAACTAGGACAAACACCATTAGCTGGCAAGAGGACCGCCATCTCCACCACCTCCCGAAGCCTGAAGGGCCATCGGAGGCAGAGAAGATGACCACCTTCGCCGGCAGCGACCGTATCTGCCTTTTCCGCCTTTCTCAACTGTAGCTGGAGAGAGCCTTTGAGAGAGAGCTCTGCAGCAACTCCTTAACCCAAAACGACGCTGCTCTTACTTCTAGGTAAGATAGTCTTGCGCCTCTTGATCACAGCAGGAAGCTTGCCAGCTGGTCAGGTTACAAGAGAGTCAGTTTGACTCTCTCATAATGAGTGAGGCTGAGGGAGAGAGCGAGAGAGGGGGGGAGAGAGAGAGAGGGAGATTTGGGCTTTAGCCTGTACGGATATTGGCCCTCTACTGCGGTGCCGGTTTCTCTGGCGGTCTAGCCCAGCTCAAGTACATAGTCGTGCGTCCGGACGGCTGGTTTCTCTGGCCCATGCGGGATGCGGCGGGCATGCGGCACTACTACAGAGGTTTCGAGGGCCGCGGCCATCCAGCAGCAGTAAACCTGCATGTTGGGCTCCCAGTTCCACAGCCCCTTGGGCTAAATAGCCGGCTAAGCCCACTTAGTCAGCCGGGGATTGAAATCACCGATTGCAATCCACGCATAGGAAGCACTGAGGTTGTCGAGGAGAAGGGAATAGTATGGTGAGCAGAGCATCCAAGCACCGTTCTGGCCACAAACATTTCAGGACACAGTAGAGTACGACAGTACGTGTAGGTGAAGCACTTTTGATTCATGAAAACAAAGTTGCAATAATAATTCCAGAAGTACACAGGAGAAGTAGAGAAAGCCACAAACAAACGATATAGTGGGGTAGCCGCCGACGAGCGAGGACAGGCACGTAGCTACCCTATATGGCACCGACATGCTTTACTTTCAAGGATAGAGAGCTCGATGATGGATCGGACGCCCAGAACCGGTGGTATAATCCTGTAGTCCTGAAACCCAGCCTCCAAGACGATCATCTTCCACTCCTGCTCGTCTCGCTCGACGCCATTGATGCACATGTAGGGTACACAGATAAGCATGCATGCACGCCAAAAGCAAAAGAGTTGCTCGATTCATCCATCTATCCATATATTATCGCTGCAGCTAGCTAATCTGCAGAGATCGATCATCTCTTCTCTAGCAGTAGCAGCAGTCTAGCAGAGGTGTTGAGGTCTTTTTTTTTTTTTTTTTTTTTTTTTTTTTTTTTTGATCCTAGGTGTTGAGGTCTTGAGGAGCTAGACTAAGGCCGCGGGCCGCCCAGCAGCAGTAGACCTGCATGTTGGGCTTGCAGTTGCAGAACCTCCTTGGGCTGCAGCCCGATACTGTCGCAGTACTGGATACAGCACCCGTGCCATCTCCTCGCACTAGCGGGCTTAATAGCTCAGCTAAGCCCATTTTGTAGCTAAGCAAAAGACATGCCGAACATCAGGAAATCTTGCACATATATATAAATCAAGAGGTTCAAAGTGGATTATCTTTGTTCAACTGGTTCGACAACCTTGTTTGGTTTCCCCCCTGATGGGGGTACTATTTAGCAGGTTTAGCGGGCTAAATCCAGCTAATAGTTCAGCATTGAATTTTCAAGGATACAGCTCGATGATAGATCGAACACCCAAAACTGGTATAATTCTGTAGTCCTCGAATCCAGCCTCCAAGAAAATCTTCTTCCACTCTTGCTCATCTCGCTCCACTCCATCGATGGTCATGACCAAGAGGTCAAACAAGACCTGTGTCTCCAGGTGCCTGTTGTCCGACGGCTCAGATCCAACCACCATGTCTACGATTATTACCTTCCCTCCTGCAGCTCGTGGAGGTATAGCTTGCTTGCAGTTCTTCAGAATCTTGACGCACTCGTCGTCGTTCCAGTCGTGCAAAATCCACTGGCGGATCGAGAATTCGAGATGCACAAGTCAAACATGTACAGCATGCGTGCAAGCCAAACGAACGCTCAGGAGATCGAGCCATGGACATACCTTGAGGAACACAGCGCCCGTCGGTGGAATACTCTCAAACATGTCACCAGCAACGTACTGGACGTTATTCGTGCCGGCAGAAGGGGTCTCAGCAGCCTTGGCGACGACCTGTGGCAGATCCAGGACGGTGCACTTGAGGTCCGGGAACGCCGCCGCGATGATGGCGGCGGCCCCGCCAAGGCCCCCGGCAACGTCGACGAGGGAGGTCAGCCCACGAAAGACGTCGCCGCACTCGCTGAGGACGATCGGCATGAGGAAGGCGGTGTCCGCGGCCATGGCGTCGTCGAACGGGAACGCGTCGGCGTCGTGCTCGGCGCGCTCCCAGATCGTCTGGCCATCGCAAGCCAAGGCGAACGGGGACGGACCGGCCGGCTGCTTCTGCTCGTCCTCGTCCTGCAGGAACCACGCGCGTATGCCACTGCTGAACGCGGATCCCCGGCAAGGGTCGAGAAAGAGCTGCACCTGCACGGTCAGAGAAGGAGGCAGCTGGCTCGTCGTCGTTGAGCTCTTCTCTCCGACGACGAGGAGGCGGGAGGCTGCCGTCAGCTTGTAGACCGGACCTTCTGCACCGCGCCGGCCGCCGCCGTCGGACGCCGCCGCCGTTGATGTCGCTGGCTGCTGGACGGCGGTGAAGATGCCCGAGACTGCGAGCACGCGCATGACCCGACGCAGGTTATGGAGCTTAGACGGGTTGATCCCGGCCTCGTCGAGTATCTGGGGAAGGGTGGCAGCGCCACCGAGGCGGTGGATGGCGTCGGCGATGCGGAGGTCCTTGGCGACCGCGAGCGCGACGGGCTTGAAGAAGCTGAGGGTCTGGTGCCAGAGCAGGAGCTGACCCTGGAGAAGCTCCTGGCTGCTGTACTCGCCGTGGAATGCCATTGCTGTGTGCTTGAGCAGATGGATCGTTCTGTGTCGCGATTGGCTCTGAGATGTGGCGGCTAATAGATATGGATTGAATGAAGAAGAGGGGTGTTAATTAATTAAGTAAGTAGTATTATAGATGTGGTACGTACGCCATCGTCTGCGGCCATTGGATATTCTTTGTTTAATCACCGATGATGGGCACCAATTCCTCAACTGGATTGTCTTCCAGTTTTCCGAGCTGCAGCATTATATTGATGGTTGCAACGTGAAGAGTGATAATGTTAATTATAGATGTGAATGAATGAGACAGGTCAACGATGTTAAGTTGTGAGCATTGGTCCGCAACAAGCAAGCAAGAGAGTAAACTATAGTATGTTGACGACGATGTTTGCACGAATTGTCCTATTTATTATAGTATATATTCATGCGTCTGTGGCTGCAGCTAGTCTGTCTGCATAGAGAGAGAGAGATCATCTCTTCCTCTTTCTTTCTCTCGCAGAGCCGCAGAGGTGATGTTGAGGACCTAGTATGTAGCTAGGGAATGACGCAGCAGCAGTAGACCTGCATGTTGGGCTTATAGTTGCAGAACCCCTTGGGCTGCAGCCCGATGCTGACGCAGTACTGGATGCAGCGCCTGAAGGTGCAGGGCACCATCTCCTCGCACTTGGGGTCGTCCCGCACCGCCATCGAGACTGCATGGCAACGCCAGCAGGAGCAGTAACATAACATGCGACAGGCATGAATAACCGGTGAAGAAAGAGGAGAGAGAGGGTTTGCCTACCTGGACCTGGGGCATCCGTGGTCGCGGAACAGGAGGGAACGGCAAGTGCTACGACGACGACGGCGGCGAGTGCAAGCGGCAAGAGACGAAGGCGCTGCCCTCGGCGACACCACCGCTGTCGGCATCGCCACCACCACTTCTCTGAATCTGGTTTCTTTGTTCTTGCTGCTCTGGTGAACTGAACTAACCCTGACCCTGCTTTTGTATTATGGACTGCCCTTTGATACAAGGGCTTGCTACACAGAAGCCTTGCAGCCATTTTTTTTTCAATAAATGGATGCAATATCTCCAAGATTTCGTTTCGGGCTTGCTACATAGAAGCCTTGCAGCCATTTCATTAAATGGATGGATGGATGCAATATCTCCAATATTTCATTTCTGACAGATAGATGGAGTTGCTAGTATGTGTATGTATATCGAAAAATCAGTGGGCAAATAAATAAAAATAAGCAGCAAGGGATAAACAAACAATTATTCATACATTGAAAGCAAAGTCTGTACCATGAAATTGCTCACACCACCACCACGCAATTGGGCCTGTGCACCTGTATGACAATTTATTATCAGCGCAATTATCCTCTTTTCTATAGATTCACATCCTTCCTCTTTTCTGGAGACACCAGCCTTCTGCATTCATCAAGATTCAGAATTTGCAATTGGGAAGTACGCATTGCAACAGTCGGATTACATCAGTGTGTCATTCAAGCAGATCAAACACAGTGCAGCAACAGGATGCGACTTCCCAACCAAGCGCCTGATGCCAATCGCAGCGAGTTTCAATTAAAAAACAGGGAATGTTACAAGGTTACATATGATACGGCATAAACAAAAATAAAACAGGAGGCCACCTTTTCAGCCAACGTTCTATTCTTCTTTCTTGTTTCTGCGCTACACAGACAGCCTATCAGGATAAATACAACCACCCACCAACAAACTCACTGCTCTTGGACAGCTGAACCGCGACAGGCAACCAGCTAATTACTACTCTTCCTTATTGGCCCGAGTACGAGTACACAACGCAATCGCCCACGACACCAAAGCTCACACCCATTTTATGCCTCAGCCAGAGAAATATCACTTGCCCGGGAAAAAAAACTAACTACCTAGATGCATCATTTTTGTTGTTATTGTTATTTCCACACCTTCACAGAGTTGTCATGGCTCGCAGAAGCTACCATCCCTGTGACTGGCGACTGCGCCAGCGCCGCAATTAGACCTTCATGAGCTTGTACAGTTAGGCTCTGGTTCTTCACCATGTTCCATATCTCCAGAGACTGCATCATCAGCATTTTAATTGGAAACTTGCAATAAATAACCACACGACTGGTGTAGACTCTAGAAACTACTCCGTAGCCTCGTCCCTTGAGAAGGTAAAGTCCTATTGCTAACAAAACTCACCACTAACACACTAACAAAGCTCCTGATTGCATCTTTCTTTAATAGTTTCCCCTCTGGATATCTTGTTTTAACTCCACTATTCAATAAATGTATCGTGTTCTAAGTTTTCTAGGCAAAATAACCTCATTTTTTCAATTTTTAGTGCTTTACCCTTCACCAATTCTAACATTAACCAACTTCTTTTCCTCTCTCTCTCGTTTCCCATCTGCACTTTATATATGAGAAATTAACTTTGTGCGGGATGTTCCTTTAACCCACCTCAGTTCTTGTGCCCCACTCTAAAACACTACACACATTTGTGATCAGATAATAGGAACAAGCTGCCAATATCAAGTGTATTGGATTATGTTTATTCTTGTCAATAAAGATGAGGCGAAAATGACCAAGGCATCTAGGAGAGACAAGTTTAGCGTCATACACTTCCTTGTAAAGTTCCAAATAGAAATAACTACACTCAATAGACAAGCCACAATTAGTCAATTACCTGGTAGCCTCCAATAACCAAGAGATTGGAATAGCTGGGGTGGAACACACAAGAATGGAACTTGTTTCCATTGGAGCTAAGCTCATGAATGCACTCCCCTGTCGATACTGACCAAACCTTAACTAGATCCTGACTGACAGATGCAATATATTCACCATTGTTGTCCCAGCACACTGACTGCACATCGGTGTTATGGCCCTGAGATTACAAATCAAGTACTTCAGGTTCACGTCACATTAAAAACACAGCTAGTATGACCACAAAAAGAGAAAAGCTTCACTACTCCAAAACACAGAACATGAAAAAGTGCACGCTCACGCAGCTATAACTTATACCAACAGTACGTCAAGGAATTTGAGATGTGCACGTGCAGAGTGCAGGTGAAGGAAATGTAGGAAGGGGACATTTCAAACAAAAGGAGAGGATATGCTGGTATTCAAGGACAGAACCTGTAGAGTGTATTTTTTCCCATGTGTCTCAATATCAAATATGGAAACCACATTTTCAGCAGCTGCGGCTAAAAACTGTCCAGCATGAGGTTGAAACCGAACTTGGGCACTGCCACCCTGTACAAAGAAGGCAGAATTGGACAAAAGTATAAGTTACTAAACCCATACTCTTTTTGCAGGCACAAATTCATGAAACTTCAAAGGGTAGAAGGAATATCAGCAACCTTCATGACACGCATACATGTAAACTGGGTCGCATTCCAGTACCGGATTTCACCACTGCCATCACAAGAGCACAGCAGGTCTGTTTTCTTTGGATGAAAATCTAATGATGTAACATGGCCGTTATGGCCAGCGAACGTGTTCAGAGAGAATCCAGGCTGCAAAACATGTGAGCATAAGAAATGTTATAATGCAAGCGCATACAAAAAAAGGCTTACGACCAAGGTTGTTAGTAACAGATGGCACAGTTCACCTAATATTATTGACACATTGAACTAGGAATTCCATAGTATAACACAATTTGCAGATCAAGACACAACGGAAAACATAATATCTACATGCCAAATCATACAAAAAAACTTGGGCCTTGCTACGTTTCGAGACATGGTGACAATATGGACAAGTACAACTAGATTTACTGCAGCCATGAATACTCGAAAAAAAAACATATCTTAATAACATGCAGTAGTGCCATAGGCAATAGCATAATGGTTACATTCCTATAGGAGGGATAATAGCAATAATATATATGATCCCTATTATGGACAAGCAAGCATAACTCACATCTGCAGCATTCCATAGTTTAATAGTTCTATCAAAAGAAGATGTTGCCAGCTGACTAGAGTTAGGCCTGAAACGGACATCAGTGATAATAAGGCCATGCTCTTCAGCCGTATACTGTGTCTGGAAATTTTCCATGTTCCAAAGTACAGCCTACAATAAATGAACAAAAAAAAAATGAAAACCAGTCAGAAACACCAGAGGCTCCAAAAAGAGTGCCACTTGGAACCAAAATCATAATGCATGATAATTTTTTATACCTTCTTTTCATGTCCTGCACTAGCCAAAATCTTGCCATCTGAAGAGAAGTGGCAGCATACGATTTTGCTGTTGCTTGTGCGCCAACAGTTCACTTCACTGAAAGTAAAACCTAGAAACAAATGTACACGTCATTTGATGTTTGATTTTTTTAGAAAAAAACACTAATATTACCTTTCGAAGCAGCTGGGTTAGGCTCCGCAGGACTTCTTTTGAGTGCAGCAAAAATATCCCTGGGATCTCCATCATCACTGGATAAGAAAGATTCAACATTATCATCCAAAGAGCCCACATCGCCAAACTGCTCCAGATCATCCTGTCGCATACAACAGTTGTGTCACCCAATACCCATCTAATATAACATATAATAATCATTATATACTTTAAATGAAGAGTAAAAGCTGTAACCATTTGATTTGAAGAGGAGGCAAGTCCAGTTCCATCCGCACCATAGATCATTAAGTTCTTTGGGACATGGCGCATATTACCACCCATTCCAAGTCCATCCCCAGGCGTATGTGTGGATGGTGTAGATGGTGGGGAGTTGGTAGGACCCACAGTGTTTCCTGTACCGGTACTGTTTGCTGGTCCTGAAGAAGTAGGCTGCTTTCTTTTTCTGTTGTTCTGGAGATAACAAATAATTACATAACAAGGAGGTATAAGGTCAATGGCAAGCACGTTGATTTCAACATCTTCATAAGAACCATGGTAGTATTACTGAGGATATAGCACCCATCCTAAAATGTACATCACCCACCTGATCTAGTTTTTTTGGCTTCCTCAGATACTTGTATCAATCCCATTGTGCACTCTATATTCTATTCTAAGCAACTTTAATTTGTTGATAGAAGAACAACAATAGATGCATAATGCACACAATTGTCGGACAGTTTACAGTTTCAGTTCAAGAGGAGTAAACCCAAAGTTCAAGAAAGGAACATGAAATAATAGGTTTAGCATACTTTCAGTACCTGCTGCATTTGTTGTTGCTGGTTCTGCTGCTGCTGGTGGTTCTGCTGCTGCTGTTGAAGCTGTTCCTGGGGTTGCTGTGAAGATGGCTGCTGCATCTGGATAGTTTTCAGATATAGTAAGCTAGGACAAACTAGAGCAAACTTTAAGCAATGGAAAGGCACATCTACAGTAATCCAACCTTCATGAGATACTCTTGGTCTGGTCTGACTTTGGGTGAACTGGATTGCATAGGGGAACTAATACACCCATCAGTTCCTGCAGGTTGACCATCTTTACCATTCAACCCACCCCTGGTCAACGCTGTAAGTCTGCGGGGATCAATATCCCCATAATTAGTTGAGTTGCCAAGGTTCCCTTGTGCTTGGGCCTGTGCTAAGTATTGTTGCTGCTGCTGTGGGGACAAAAGTTGGAACTGTGACTGTGTTGAAAGGAATGGCTTCTGCATTTGAGCACCTAAATTTGGCCTTAATTGGTCAATTCCCTGTTTGAGGTGCATGAACATTCATAGGTGGTCAGATAACAAAACAAAACATGAGGGTATAAGCCTATAAGGTAATATTAATTTTCTGAGCTTACAGTTAATGGCCAGCCCTTCAATGGTAAACTGCTCACACCTTGGTTCAGTCCTGTTAAAAATATTAGGTATCTCAAAAAAAAAAGGACACAGAAAGAATGTGAAATGTATGATATTCTTGAAATGAATGATTCACATCGTATACCCCGTTAATCAACAGAAAAAACATTGTAGTTGGTTACCCATTACCCATTACATGTCAACATATCCACCTTTTGCCCAGTGTACTGGTATGGCACAATCTATGCTGTCAAAAGTTAATACATTTCACATTCACTTTTACTCCCAACTTCTCAGGAAGTGGGGCAGGCTAGAGATGAAACCTAACAAAAGCCAGAAGAGGATAAAATGCTACAAAAACCCAATGTATCAGTGACAGTAAGGATAGCAAGTGGGGCATGGTCCAGGCATGTGGATTGCTGAGTTCCAAACACTTTATAAGGATCCTATTCCAGTGCAAGAATTACAAGACAATAGAACTGTAGTTCAATAAGAAATGCAAACAACTTTACAATATAAATTTGCACAAAAAAAAACAGATATGATTTGAGAAGTGTAAAAAGGTTTGGATTGCTTGCAACCAAAGCAATTAAACTTCTACCATCAATACAAATTTTATATATTATATTGAGATTGAACATTTTTTTCAAAATGATGACTTAGATTTATCTCCAGCAGCAGTTACATTTAATATTACAGTTTTCTTGTGCTTTCTAATTATATTAAGATAGAAACTATTGCTCAAACCTAACTTAGGGGACCATGAAAATGCTCATAAGCTACTTGTTTCATCATTTGCAACTGGTGGGAGTATAAATCTGCAGGCTGCAGCAGTAGAGGACAGGCGTTCTAAAGAAGTTCCTTTATAGTGAGTGCTAGTTTCGCAATATAGGAGGAACTCACGAGAAACAAGGGAAAGGTCGCACCTGCACCACTCAATCCAGGTTTAGGCTGAATTATTCCCTGTCCATATAAAGATGATGGATCCATGGGTAAAGATCTCTGGGGTACTCCCATGTTACTTTCACTCTTGATATCCTGTAGAAGTTAGAAAATCGAGGATATCAATGCATATATTCAATGAACTAGTGTACGAAATTGCAGAGTGAAAAGACACATGGTGGAACCAATAACCTACAATCGTTTGCTGATTCCGAGCCTGCATTTGCTGCAGAGTTGTAGACACATTTCCAGGGGTCCCAGGAACTAATTGACTAATTCCACAAAAAAAGTAAGTTCAGTGAGTACCACAAATGTTTCAGTTTTAAATTATCTTATTTTCCTTTTATAGAAGTGTGTAAGAGAAAAATGGGGGGGGTTGATAGATCACCCTGCATGGTTTGTTGCAGCTGACTTGAGAAGAGCCATTCTACTAGCTTCCATAAGTTGTGATCCCTCAGACTCCATTGGATGTGGGTGCTTCAAGCGCTCTTCATACATCTTGGCAGCTAAGACACTAGCTGTTGATGGAACCAAAATGCCCTCAGAATTTAAAGCATTTATTGGACCATTAAGTGAAGGATGATTCGCATTAGTTCGCTGTAGTTGAGCATGTCTTTGCTGCATCATTTGCAATTGCTGCATCTGCATCTGCTGCTGGTGCTCTCTTGCTTTTATCTGCTGTGCCTATATCTCCAATAGAACAGAGATTCACAATCAGTGAGATTAAGAAAAGAAGAGGTGCATTGTAAATTAAGAAATCCCAAGCTACCTCTAGATATGCTGCTGCAACTTCAGAATGCTTCTCATTTGTCCGTGCGATGAATATATCCCAGAAGACAGACCACCACTCAAAGAGAAACCCTCCAGGAGCATCAATTGCTGCATCACAATTCACAAGTCAAGCATAACATAGTCATACCCGGTCCTTCCCAGAGTTTGGGATCTTTACATGATAGTCTTTTAGATACTAAGGGTGAAGGTTCTAAACTCCTAATGTAACAACAGTCGTACCAGTTAACCTTTTCTAGCAAGAAGTCTATCTGGGACTGAAGTGGCAATTATTTCGATAAACATTTCATAAGGATATTCACACCAGTTTCAAACTGGACCCAACCCTATTAGCTGACATTCTAGTCCTAGCACACATCTGAACAATATTCCAAATTATTTTTTGAGAGTTCGTTCAATGCATGTGGGCCCCCAGCATGAAACCGCACACCAGATGATAACCACATTGCATCAATTATTACCTATCAAATCATAATCCACCACACAGAACAGTGGTTTCTGCTGCATAGAAGTCACGGAGATCCAATTTTGTTACACAACTTCAGTTTTGTTTATCAGCGATGAGTTTCGCAGTTGCACTACAAGTGTGTCACCCCAGTTACATAAAAGATTCAAAACCTGTGCTGCTATAGATAAATTAGCACATGGAAGCCTGATGCTAATTTCTAATTTTGGCATGTGTGATTGTGTTGTAAAATAAAATACCTACAGTCACTAGAGATGGAAAAGGGACAGATATTTCCAAATATCCATTCATCCAGAAGGGTTTCAAATACTAAATGGATAATCCGTATATGAATCCATCCATTTCATATCCATACCGTATCAGAAAGATTTTTTATAGTGTCCATATCAGTATCCGTAATAACCGTTCGTTCCGATCTGGTTTCATCTCTATTATGAAGACTCGGAGTAGCTTTCCCAAAACCATATCAAGAACAAGCAATAAAAGCAGTAACCCAGCTAGTTTGAGCATTCAAAGAAAGATTTGGCACTTGAGAAAAGCATAACATGTTGAGATAATTCAATCAAATAGCATAAGAATAACTAGAAGCAGCATTTAGCTAAATCACCGCTAATAGCTTAGTAGCAAATACGGCCTATAAAGATGCATCATGTTTGTCGTATGAATGCCACACATGTAGCTTCTTGTTTGCCCACATCTGCAACCCATCAATACGATAACACCATCCACTTCACAAGTGCTAATACGAGCTATTATCCAAATAACATGTGCATTAGCATGCAAAAACGTAATGGATCACCGCCAATCCTCTCAAAAACGGTAGCTAACAACACCCCATTGTCTGCCTATATATAGGAAAATAAAATCCGACAGTTTCCCGCGAAAAATTATGCACCCATCTCAGCTGAAGTTTCACAGGTAGCATGCAAAAAAGTAATGGATCACCGCCAATCCTCTCAAAAACGGTAGCTAACAACACCCCATTGTCTGCCTATATATAGGAAAATAAAATCCGACAGTTTCCAGCGAAAAATTATGCACCCATCTCAGCTGAAGTTTCACAGGCTCCTCTTCAACTATCACAGCATACTACGGAACTTCTCTGCCCAAATTGTCACAAAGCTCTACAAACCCCTTTGAATTGCCATTGCCTACACTCCCGTTTGGCCACAAAACCAAACTGTAGATCAAACCAATCCCGTACCCTACTTCAGCAACACACAGAAAAAAGCATGGAGTGTTCCATACTGAAACTCGTATCAGAGCTGAAAACACTGACCATTTCTAGTTCAAAATTCGAATTCACGCCCAACCAATAGCTAAACTCTTGTCAGCTGTCACGAACAAAACCTAACCCAGCAACAAATGCAAAAGGGCGAAGCAACAGAAGAGGAGGTGGCAATTACCGACTGGATCAGCAGCAACCTTTCCCTCCGCCATGAAAGCCTTGGCCGTAGTCTGCAGGTTCCTCTTGAGCAGGTAGTCATAGATATACACGTCGAGCCTGCACCACGAGCAACGGAGTCAGCCCAGACCGAGCGAGGGAGGCAAAAATTCACAGAAACCAGAGGGGACAACACATCAGAATCGCTCACATCTTATCCGCTTCCCAGTTGCTCTGCGCCATTCTGCGACCGCGGCGAAATGGAACGGAACAAAGAGGCAAAACCAGACGAAATTAGAGGCGGGGCCAGCCGATTCGGTCCGAAACTCGAAGGAAAACAAGGGATCAGAGCCCACATTACCGGCTGGGCGCGATCTCGCGGCCGAGGGAGGGGGGTCACAGACGGCCTCGACGAAATTTCCAGCGACGAGCCGCCGTGCGGGCGGCGAGCGGCGACGGGTACCAATGCCCGATCGAGAGTGGCCGCGTCGGCGTTCGCGGCGAGCTCGGCGGCGGAATTTGGTGGTGGGTGGTGGTGGAGCGCGCGCGCCTACGGTGGTGTGAGCTTGCTTCCGCCCGCGCCGCTTCGGAAGAAGCGAAGACGAGTTACTGCTACTGGTAGGAGACGAGAGAGAGAGAGAGAGGGAGAGGAGAGAGAGAGTGAAAGGAATAGGCAAGGCAGAGCGAAGGAGAGGAGGCATGGGTGCGGCTGTGAGGCTGGCTGGCTCGGTAGGGTGAGCCAGGACTCCGGTTCAGGAAGGTTCGGATGACAGGCAGGCGCCAGACAAATTTGCAGGACGATCCTCGGTTACACTATTAATTACTTTGCAGCTGGATACACAAGGGATCTCCCGTTCATAGTTAGCATATTCTCGGGTCTCAAATAAATGTAGTATATCTCACATAGGTCAACTAATTTTAAATTTGATTAAATATTAAAAATAAAATGTATGAGACTAGATAAATATTATTAGTTTAATCATATCATGTATTTTTTATAGTGAATCTACTTAGACATAGAATTGTTAATACATTTTTTATATAATTTAAGCACAAGATTATTCGACAGGATGTGCACTATTAGATGCAGCCCTCTATGGATGTGCCTGCATCTTGCTTATTGTTACTAATATATTATGTACCTCGTTATCATGTGTTACTACATGAATACTTTTGCCTTAGGCTTTCTACTTTAAATGTGTCCTTTTGTTTTTTTTATCTTATGCCTAACAATAATGGTACCTAAATATAGAAACACCTTGTTCTTATAACCATGATCAACCGAATAGGTAAATACTAAGTACCTGTTCAAAAAATTGCATGAGTGATTAACCCTATTAAGAGATCGACAATATAATACTAGTAAGAAAGAGATAGGTTTAGGAATACCATATGTACGAAACTACTAAGGAAAAAGCTAAAGTAGGTATGTAATCATCATCATTATTATATATAATTAAGGTCGTACGTGGAATAAAGGGTTGAGCGGCAACAAACAACTAATCTTAACCTGATGTTCTTAATGCTAAATCTAAAACTAATAGTACGTGGCATCCGTTATTACAAAAACTTTTTACCACACAAGAGATGAAATTGAAGTTAATATAAGACTACAATCATCTTTGTGGTCTAGATAAAAGTGGAAATCGGTATTTATAAGGCGGTAGGAAAAAGAGCAGTGTAGTATATTTTGTCATAACAAGGACTACGAGAATTATTAAATAAGTTTCTCCATGCGTGGACCTCTTTTTAATGTTAAAAGTATATCTACATGTCTGGACCTCTTTTGAAAAGTATATCTTGTAGACAATATGCTTCCTATCTTCTATCTAATTATATCTAATACAACAATATTTCTTCTAGGGAAAAAAAGATATTATATGGAATGAAGATGTTTGTGCTATCACATCGTCGTCATCATATTCCAAAGGTTCAAGGGCCAAGCTGCAATTTGGCACACCGAGGTTCGGAGCAAGAGGAGTAGGCTCGGAGGCGTGGGGATTGGAGTGCTTGATTAGGCCCGGATTACCACGGCCCAGCTGGTGCGCAGGCCGAAACAGCGCGCACGGGAGCTGGCCAACCGCGTGAAGGCAGGCGATGGCGTGGCCGACAGCGGCTGGGGCACCTGGGACGCCCGCTGTTTGCCACGGGATTCGTGAAAGACGGAGGTGAGCTGGTGACCTTTCACACAGTGACGATGTCTCGCACGTTTTGTGTTCTTCTGAGACCACCTCGTCTGTTACCTTCCCTGCGTGCGGATTTTCTTTTCTTTTTTTTTCTTTTCTTTCTCTTTTTGATTTGACGTTGTGCCTTTATACAATATACAACGGTAAGGATGGGGGTCGGACATGTCCGGCCCCAATCCCGGCTACACCGCCTCCCCCCCAGCTCCTCCTCCCCGCCCGCATGCCCGGCGGGTTAGGGCTCGGGCACTAGATTGTAGAAAAGCCGGTACGGTGGTAAAGTGGTCGTCGACACGGCGGTGGGTGGCGGTTGGCCGGCGGTGAGCTTCAGCGGCGGCGCCGCCCCGCCGGGCGGGCGGGCGGGCGGTGGGTATAGGTAGGCGGGCGAAGAGGAAAGAGGAAGAAAATATTCGCCCGGGCTTAGGGTTCGCCGGAACTCCGGCGAAGAACCTGGCGCCGGCCGGCGGGCGGTGGCTGCCGGCGGGGGCGAGGGCGCGAGGGAAGAGGGCGCGGGAAGAGAGGCGTCGTGGGGAGGCCGGCGTCCCGGACGCATGCCGGGACGTCCGGCGCTACCCCTACCGAATATACAAAGGACCGCCTGGGGTTAGCGTGATGTTTTTCTCTCACTATTTTTGGCACTTCTTCCTTTGTGTTATACGCAACATGCTCCTGTAAACGCTCTTAGATGGTCGAGGATAAAAGGTTTGCTCAGAAGAGATTGTTATAATTGTAATAATACGTTGTGGTTGTTGCCACAACCATCATTCAGGAACACCTACAGTTATCAAACACTATTCTTTTTTTTTTTTTTATCTACCAGCTAAACTCTATGGTGGATTATAACTGTCCACACCTAAATCCAGCTATTTTTTAGCAAGAGGCTAAAATATTCGTAATTCTTTAGCTGTTTCAACTCAGTTAAAACCAATGTATAATAAGGGGTAGCAATTAGCTAACTAAATTTTAATCGCAGTGAATCTAAACAGAGCTCAATTGCAGCAGTTGCAGCTGTTATGCCGTGAAAAAAAATTACATCTAAGCATAATCGAAATAAATTTGCGCCTTTCATATCAAACACACTACTTATGACAACTGATCGATCAAATGCGTTTATAAATGGAAATAGAATTGCGCCTTTCATATCAAACACATTATTCATAACAACATCGATCAAATGCGTTTATAAGTGTATTACAGTAGATTTATGTCTAAAAAAATACTGTATAGTAAATGGAAATCAAAGAAAGGCTCCTAGACACACGTCTATAATACAAAAATCCATAAAAAGAAATATGTCCTTGTAAACACTCGTCCTATTCATTTGTCTTACAAGCCAAGCTTATCCGTCGTTCCATCATCCCGACTAAAGCCCTCTGTATGCCAGCTAGGATGCTTTGGCCGCAGCAGAGAGCACAGGCAGCAACGGGCGCAAAAGAGGGGGCAGGATGCGGTGGCCGGACCGGGTGGTGAGGCCACCCTTCCAAGGCTAGGCTGTGCTGCTCTGGGTCCTGCGTGTTTACACGGTACGGGCAGGCACCAGGCAGGCAGGCAGCGAGCGATCCCGCCAGTGCATGCCCCCGCGCAGGCGGGGCAAGGGTCCTGTCCTGGTCGGCGCCGCTCGCCGTCGCCGCCGCCGCCGCCGCGCGTGGGCGCACGAGCGCGGGGTGGTTGGTTGGGTGGAAACGGAAGACGGCAAGGGGAGGCCAACACCTGGGGGCCCGCATGCCACGCACGGGGTGAACAGAACCATTCATCCGAAATGGAAGCGCACACGTTCTGACGACGGAACGAGACCGGTGACGCTGTACGTTTATATTTTTGTGGTGTGGCTGTTGTTGTGCTGTGGGTCTCCGTCCTCTCGTGCCGTCGTCGTCCGCGTTTCCACTGCGTTTTGTCAAGCGGGCTACTGGTCTCTTGCCTTTCACGGTGTTCGTTGCCACGTCTCGTCTCGCGGTTCATCTGCGTTGGGTTGGTGGCGTCGGTAGTTTCTATGGTAGCACTAGTGCTACAAATGATTCGTGATGGTAACGGCTTGGCTTTGGTTTGCTTATATTAGCAGTAAATATTATCCCGTCACTCTCTGTGAATTAGATTAAATTAAATAAAGGACTCTCCTGTCACTCATTACAAAGAGGCTTCTTTGGAGCATAGTGGGGGCAGAGAGAAGATATGATATGGAAGTTATTCGTCACCTGCAATCTTATGGGTCGTCGAAGATGTGTCAATTCTTCAAAGAACCACTCGGATGCACCGCTGGGAAAAAAAAATTGTGTCGTTCCAGAAAGAGATGTTTGAAGCAAATTATACGAGGACTGACCTCACATCTTCCACCAGAATTCTTCCCCGACTAAGACTAAAATAGGAATTTCATCGATTACTCCAAGTTCAACACATTGTTTCTACCTCGATTAAGACTAACACAGGAATTTCATCGATTCCCCCAAGGTCAACACTTTGTTTGACCCCACGTATGCGAAAGAGAATCAAAGCTTACAAATTTTTCTAATTTCATAGGCTATGATGGCCCCATATTTCTTGCTGTTGTAAAACTAATCTATACTCTAGAGCATCTCTAACCAGAGATAGATTATGGTAGGTTTCTTAGATGCCATTGTGACAATATTTGATACCTAATCTTCCATTGCTAAAATATATACTCATTCAATCCCTGAAGCAAAAATGGCATTTTGAGGTAAGATAAGATAAATATTCATCCAGTATTGGCTTAAAAACAATTCCTTTATAAAGCATTTTAGCGGCATAGACGTAGTTTTTTTAGACATAGATGTTATTATTTTTTGACTGTTCAAATCCTTTCATGCTGCTAGAGTGGTGCTAAATATTGAAGTCTTCCTCCCATGGCATTGATGAGATAGCGGTTTTACTGGTAGTGGATCTAGATTAAAGTTTTCAATAATAAGATTTCAAAAAAGTATATATAACAAAGAATCCAATATGATAGAATCCTTAATGTATTATGATAAACTCTAGTACCTAATTGTCTACTAGTAAAATATAAAATAGATATCTATTCGATCCCTCGACATACTTTAACTCCCTATGAAAGTTAAAATTGACTTACAATTTAGGATAGAGGGAGTAGCTATATGTCCAAACATGATGTCGGCATAGATGTGATTATTTTAGATTGAATTATAATCCTTTTTATACAATTTTATTGGAGCCAAAGAGGATTTAGCTCTATAGCATTGATGAGATATCTGTTTCAACGGTGGCAGGTCTCAAATTGAGTTTTTACCAATAAGGATTTTAAAATTATGCCGGAAGTTTTATACATGTCGATGAGAATATAAACCTATCCAGGTTCGTCTATAAACCAATCATCATGTTCATCTAAAGTTAAACCTTTCTCAGTAGAATAGCGCTATATATACTGCACTGCACAATTAAGCGTCCACATATTCCTACAGTCACATGTGCGTTCAAGCATGCAGAAGTAACAGCCACCGTAACGCTGGCCTATAGGAGTCAGCCTTGTTTACAATTCAAACTCGCTTTTGTTTGTATTTAATAATTATTGTTTAATTATATATTAATTAGACTCAAAAGATTTATCTTGTTAATTACAGTTTGGCCTTATTTACAATTCAAACTCCTGTAGCGCTTTCGTTTGTATTTAATAATTATTGTTTAATTATATATTAATTAGACTCAAAAGATTCATCTCGTGATTTCTGAGTTGGGCCTTGTTTACAATTCAAACTCTAGCGCTTTCGTTTGTATTTAATAATTATAATTATTATTTAATTATTTAATTATATATTAATTAGACTCAAAAGATTCATCTCGTGATTTATAACTAAACTGTATAATTAGTTATTATATTTAATACTCCATGTATGTATGTGGATAAAATTGATGTAATAGAGAATAAGTGAAAAAACTTGAAATTTTGAGGAAAAGAAAACAAGGCCCAGAAGACAAGCGATTGGCAGCAGAGCGTTGCATAAATGACGATCAAAACATGTGCCTTACGCAAATACTGTAAATTAGCATATCTCCCTCAAATTAATTAATCACCCATGGAGTAATACGATGGGCAGAAGTCCGGTCGCAATGAAGAACAAAGAACAACCCAAACAATCGCACGAACATAGCAGCAATAAAAACTAGTCCAATTTTCCATACGGCGGCAGCAGCATGCAGATGACAAATTCCCATGGAGCCGATGACAAATTCCTATTCCAATTCCAATGGACCCGCAACGCGCTCCCAGCCTAATTTTCTGTTAGCAATCGTCTAGCCCTGCTGCATGGTTGCGCCGTCGCCGTGGCGCTCCATGACCCGGCGCATGGCCAGCGCCGCCGCCTCGCTGGCCCGGAGCGTGCCGCTGGCCATGATGGCCGCGAACTCCCTCATCACCTCCTCCTGCACCTTCCCCTGGCGCTCCCAAGCGGGTCAGCAGCAGGAGCGGGCGCGGGCGCAGGCGCGGGAGCAGGCTCAGGAGCAGGAGCCGGAGCCGGCGCGGGAGCGGGCTTCTTTCGAAGCCTCCTTCTCCGCCGGGGCTTCTCGCTTGGCGGCGGGAGCCTCGGCGGGCGCGGGGGCGGAGACGGATGCGGGCGTGGGCACGAACTGCGTGGCCTGCGGCGCGGCGTTGCTCCGGAGCGTGGACTCGAGGTTCTGGATCATGGGCATGATGAGCGGGCCCATGGGGCTGGACATGACCTCTTTGGGGAGGTTGAGGATGTAGTCGGGCACGCCGGCGCCGGTGCCGACGAGGAACTGCGCCACCTCGTGGCTGAAGTTGTTGCAGTTGTGGGTGAGCAGGCGGTAGGTCTCGGCCGTGTACCGCGGCGCGATGTCGCGGAGGTAGTCCTCGAACACCTCGCGCGGGATGTGCGTGACGCCCAGCTCCACCGTCCGCAGCGGCCGCCCGTACGGCGTCGTCCCCGCGGGGGACGACTGGATCCCGCCGCCGAAGTAGTACTCGTTGCCGTACACCACCACGCCCGTGTGCCTGCCATCCGATTTGGTGTTGGTGTTGGTTAGGCGACGGCTGGTTCAGATCCGGGGAAGGGAAGGGGAGGGAGGGGAGGAGCTCAGGGGCACTCACCAGATGGCCTCGATGGGCTTGCCGAGGAAGGAGGTGGACAGCTGCCGCGCGAGGCCGTTGCTGAGGTCGTACACGTTCAGCGTCACCTTGTACCCCTCCTGCCGTGCGCCGGCACCGCCATTAACGAACGCAGCGTCAGTCAGATCTCTCTACCGACTAGTCATTCCGTAGGACGTCGAGCAATTGAAAGCGTGGGGGGACGGCCTTACCTCCGCCATTAGCCGATCCTCCGTGCAGACAGACAGACGGATGGAGCTCGCGAATTCGCAGGGCGGACGACGGGACGAGGAAGGAGAAAGGGGGAAAAAAAAAAAGAATTGCCTTTGAGAGTGAGTGGTCAATACACGCAGCTACTCCAAAACGCGTGGATCTGGGCGGAGACGAGGGGAGGTTGGGGTAGGCTCGATAAATAAATAAAGCGATGCGGTTAGGTTAGTTCAATGGCGGAAGCTTCTGGAGCCGTCTGGTCCAGATTAGAACGCGGGGGGCTCGCCGGGTAGGAGAAGCGAAGGAAAGAGAGAAGGGGATTCGTTTCGCTTTCGCCCTTTGGGTTTCCCACTTTCCAGGAAGCTCGCGAGGCCGAGGGCGAGGGAGTTTGGGAGGCCTGCGGGGTTGTGGCGGCCGTCTGATAGGGATCGGGTGGCCGACCGAACGGGGGCGTGCAGCGGGGCCCGGGGCAGGTTGGCGGGTAGCTTTCGCGTTGGATTCCAAGCGTGTGACGAGAGAGCGGGGATCTTCTGGAACGTAGGGGCCTCTAATCCGACACTTCTTCCTGTCGAGCGCGTGGAAATTATAGAAAAAATATTTTGCATATCTCGCTCAGTTCATGGCATGCGTTCACAACTCGTAACCGTGGCTTTGCATTGCACATCAGCAGATGAAAGAGACTAGGAGGGTACGCGCGCGATACCGCGCGTGCAGTTGATGGTCGCGTCTGTGCGTTGTGGTGAACTGGTGTTCATTGTTCGTTTGTAGAGGTAATAGGTATAAAGCTGTGTATATAGTTGTGCTTTTTTTTGGTGTGGTATACACATCTACATGTAAAAGACAATAATAAGTAATCAAGTTTATCTCTAAGAATGACTGGCGCAAAATTAAGAAAATCCACGATCGAATGGTAGAAGCTAGTGAATTTTACACTGGATAGCCTTTTGCTTTTTAAGATAATATATATCATCTTTTTAAATATGGTGGCATAATAGGATTTGTTAGTGGTGACGAAGAACATACACGTCTGGAGGAGTCCCAGGTATGGTGAGTTCCTCGTATACGTCTGTAAAGATCGTCGATCGTGCGGTGGATTAGACGCCAGTGCGCCGACTTAAAGATGAGGAAAAAACCAAAACTGGGCAAAAAAAAGAAAGAAAAATAGTCGCGCTTGTGCGTTATGGTGAACTGGTGTTCATCGTTCGTTTGTAGCGGTAATAGGCCTAAAGCTGTGTATATAGTTGTGCTTTTTTGTATGGTATACGCATTTGCATGCAAAAGACAGTAATAAGTAATCAAGGTTATCTCTAAGAACGACTGACGCAAAATTAAGAAAATCCACGATCGAATGGTAGAAGCTAGTGAATTTTACATTGGATAGCCTTTTGCTTTTTAAGACAATATATATTTTCTTTTAAATATGGTGGCATAATAGGATCTTTGTTAGTGGCGACAAAGAACATACACGCATCGGAGGAGTCCCAGATGGTGAGTTCCTCGTATACGTAAGAAAAACTTTTCTTAACAGTCATGCGAAGATCGTGCGGTGGATTAGACGTCAGTGCGCCGGCTTAAAGATGACAAAAAAAAAAAACGGACAAAAAAAGAAAAAAAAGAAAACTGAACTGTGTATGCAGGGCCCACGTAAACAGAGGTGGGCCCCGCATGAACAGTGCGCCGGGCGCTGAGAGGGCGCCGAATCCTTCGGCGATAGAGAGTTAGATATGAAAGGTGCCATTTCTGCAAACGACACAGCAGCGTGGTACATAAAATTTGAGCCCCCTTTGGAGGCACAAAATATAAATACCAAGAAGTTTTATAGAAACCAATTCAATTTCATAGGAAATCCACATGATTTCATGAAAAAACCCGTGATTGAAAACTGTTACGTACAATATCCAGCTATACCCTCTACATGCCACAACGTACCCATAACAAATACTACTGTATTCAAGAACTACCTTTTTTTTTTCTTTTTGATAAAACTGTATTCAAGAACTTTGATATCAAGCAAAGGCAATGCGCTCATTCATTACACCAATGAATCGCAACTAGTATTGAGCAGAGAGCATTCATTTTTCTCTAGGACACATTACAATCAAGGTGGTTAATTGGGAGTCCTGAAGAATTAACACTGCCAATCTATAGAGTACCTTTCTTGTGAGATAATCTGCGACAGCTTGATTTACAAACCCATGCCTACAGTATACATGATCTCATGGCACCTTCAGGAAACCGAAAGTACCAGTGCTACAAATGGTTCCTACATGGCTCAAAACATGAGCAAAACTATACACTCGTGGGAACTTCGACCTCCATCTTCAATCAAAATTAGTATGGGAACGTGTTGTTTCAACTTTGCATATGTCTACTTCAAAGATTGAAGTGTACCAAAATGGTGGCAAGAGGAAGAGTTGACCTGTTTTTCGCAGGCTCCAATTGATGTCATCGGCAAGTCAAAATGGGAAATTAAATATCATTCCCATGCAAGCGACAAGCCACAATATTACTCGGCCCACAACATCTGCAGCATGTCATATAGAATATATGTCAGGTGCAGTTTTTGCTAATGAGGGGAAAATGGAATAACAGTAATGCAACATACTTCAGAGATACTGTTGAAGAAGGTTGGTGGATGTATTTTTCAGTCTGCAGCTCATTCCCAGATGGACATCGCCAAATATATACCTGGATTTATACAGTCACTAAAAGGGCCCTTGTTTCTGAAACTGGAAAAGGGAAGACTAAAAATCAGGTGCAGACCTGTATTCACAGTGTTCTGGAAAGCCACACCGAGCCTTTCCATAGTCCCAGCGGCAGTCTTCGTTTCTTAGCGGACCTCGGAAAGCTGTCCATACACTTCTGTTAGTAACTTGAAAAGCCACGAGTCAGACCAGGGAACGACCATGCTCTCTGGGCTGTTCAAATCAAAGCATACCTTTCGTCACAAATTTCGATTTTGAATCAGGATGCAAATCGTGCCACATTTCAAGCCATAACTCACGCATTAATACTGGCGTCCTAACAATATTCCTGTGATTTGCTGTTAAAAATAACTTATATATTAGTGCTGCCCAATGGATGTGGAAACAAAGTTATGCCAAATGGGTAGGTAACAACACTACACACGAGAACAAGATATGCCTGAGTGCATGCAAAATAAAGATATGCAGTATGTACTAAAGGGGGAAAGCACAAAGTTTTCTGAGGGTCTCCCTTGCAGCCTTGCAATGCAGAATGACTGGTACAAATAAAAATACTACAGCTTATATAAAATTTATAGAAAAGAAAAATCTCGACTCACACCTTTATCGAGCTCCCAGACTGCTGTTCTCCATCCTGGAAGACTTTCAGCATCCTCATAGTAGGTTATGTACTTCACATGCGGAGCCCTCGTCATGTTTGGTAGTATGTCATCGCCATGATGGTGATCAATATTCATGGCTGTTTGCAGATCAGATCCATCATGTTCTGCCTTCAAGAGTACAGGAGGATAATTAGAGAGGGCGACTTAATGTTGTGATATACTGCAAGAAATAGTCAATAACATTTCAATTAACCACAATAAATACAGTAATAGTCAGGCCACAAGTTCACCATGGTGAGTCATACCAATAAGGCAATAAGCATAAAACAGAGTACCTGTGGAGCCCTCGTTATGTTGACTTTTGGTCCAAGCCAATTCTTGCACCATGAGAGGGAGTTGTATGATACCTGCCATGACATAGCTATTTATTTGCTTAAATAAACTAGTTTAGATTGATACAAACTAAGAATTTTATTTGGTAGTACATACCGTTCCATCACCACTGGAATTGTTAGGCTTTCCAGAAACAGAATTACCTGATCTGGTAAGAACAAATAATGTTACAAAGGTGCCTTGAGGTAAATAACTAAATATTATGCAGATCAAATGAATGCCTTGAACGTTGTGTAGTACAAAAATAAAAAATTGTGGATGCTGTCTAGAAAATAAAGGATTAAAAGCTCTTGAAAAACTGTATGAAAACTACAACATCCTTCTGTTTTTAAAAGAAGGGGACAGATGAGTCAGCCAATGCCTCTTTCACCCCTGCCTCTGGACAAAATTAAAATATGGAAACTTCATGGTACCAACTAGTGAGTGAACAAAAATTCCATTTTTTTTTTTTCAAAGCAGGAATAGTCTGACAAAATGTTCAATTTGCTCCTCACAACTATTACAGAGAAATGTATAGAAGAATTGGGGGACTAGTAAAGAATAAATTTATAGAAGAACTGAGGAATATGAAATAGGTTGCAGCTATACAAGTACTCTCCTCAGTAAATTTGTCAGTGTCAACCATTAACAGAAGCAGAATGGGCATGTTTCTTTTTTTTTTTTTTTTTGAAAGAAAAGGCAGGAGCTCTGCCGCTCAATTAAGTATAGAAAAGAGATTGTTTTATGTACACATGGCACCCAACAGGCCAATCACGCTGAAGATGTGAAGACTTCTCAGATCAAATTATATGATACCTGCCTTGAAAGTAGGGAACCTTCAAACTCGTAAATAATATCAGTTATTATCCAGTTGTCTGGATATGGTTTGCCACTTGGTGCAAAGTAATATCCTACCTGTTTGATGAAGAAAGAATATAATTTGAAACAACATAAAGTGGGGCAGTTCACTATGAAATAAACATAGCCAAACATACCTCAGTCTTTGAATCAATCCCGTAAATGCAAAATACATTCTTTATTGGAGGTCTCTCCCAGGGTGTGAGAGGGTTCAGAACTGGATCACCCTGATAATACCTGAGATCAACTCAGATCAAAGTACAAGGTCTTAGAATCTTACTTACCACCTAAGCCTAGTTAGTACGTGTCAAATATCAAAAGCATACTAAAGCCTTAAACTTTATATTTTGTTTTAAAGAACAGATGCGGGGAATACATTGTAGGAGCAAATTCGATGCATGCACTTTAGATCTCTTGCCTTTAGCAATTTTGTATATATAATGTTTAGGATTCTTTTCCTTAACTGCCTAGCTATATATGGTAACCTTTTTTTATCAAACGCGCAGGGAGAGCTGTATATCATTATATTAACAAGAAAAAAAGGGTAAAGTGCCCACTGGCCAGACCCCAAAGGTGAATTTCCTCCCTGGTGAGCAGGAGTGCTTCAGCAAAGTTGGAAGAATTCCATAAAAATGCAGTGGTTCCTATGTTTCCAAACGAACCAAGCCCCCAGCATGACAAGGGAATTCAGCCCTTTTCTTTCTCCATCCACTTTATTACTTATCCTTGTCCACCAGTCATTGAGTATGGTTACTCAGGATTACTCCTAGATGTCCAAATTCATGTGATCTGTTGCGATCATTTGTAACCACTGACTAATCCCTTAGGGATTATATAAAAGCATTCTGTGGCCTGTACAGCCACGTAGTGTATCACTTCTCCTCCCTGTCAACCATTGGTGTTGCCTAACCTTGACTAGCAAGACAAGGGGGATGATGGATACATGCTCGGTTCTCTTGCTCAAATTCTTCTGTACAAGCTGAGCATGCTGGCCTTGCTTTTGAGGTACAGCCAAGTTGGCTCCCCTCCTGAAGCAAAAGACTTTCTTGCAAATTAATAAGGGTAGTGAGCAGAAACAAGCTAGTACAAAAAAGTAGACTTACTTTTCAAGCTGATATACAAGTGCCTTGCTCTGAGGGTCATAATCCTCTATTGTTTTGAACAAAGTACCATCTGAAACTTCTCTGGCAGAAAACGACAGGAGAGTTGGCTTTCCACACTCCATACTGGATGTTATGTTCTCGGTAATATCCGTGATGGATGGGTATGCCCCCATATCTGTGATGAAAAAAAGGAAATGGAAAAACATTTGAACCTGCTTAGTGGAACAGAAATTCATAAACATCACATCAAGAAAGAAAGTGATTTTTGCAAAGAACCTCGAGCTGAAGGAATCTCGATATTAACAAGGTCTGTGGGCCATCCGGCATAGTCTGAAATATATTCAGCTTCATCGCATTGTTGTCTGTGAGGACAACCTCCCTTTCCCTCAAAAAAATGCTTCCAGTAGATATTATCAGCTTTGCAGTGTTTTGAGAATGGCATAAGCCATAGAGAAGAACCAAATGCATTAAACATCAATCGTGCTGTGCCCTGAAAACCAAATTATTAGATATGTAATGTTAGAGACCAATAAGATGCATAAATGCAACAAGACTTACGGCAAGCTATGTGGAGAGTTGTGGAAGTTCAAAGTTCGGATGCAATTGGAATCTTTAATGGTAGAAATGAAACATAAAATGGCATACTATATTCAGGGAAACATCAAATGGAAGGATGAAACACAACAAATACTACCATAATTCACATGAACATCCAGGAGCATACTTTAAGACTACGAGCCGCAGCACGCAGATGCAGTGCAGACGAACAGAAAAAAAAAAAAAAATCGACACCTTCAAACCAAATTTCATTACCAAAGTACCAAAATTACACAATGATATTAGTGCATGGGCTAGTAAAAAGAACTATTTAAAGTTGAAAGGTTCATAATTACACAGTTGTGTATACAAAAATTCAAGAATAAACCTATGGGGCATTAGGCATCAGAATTGTCAACTGCATAAAGTCAATACTAACTATGTTGCAGAAAAACAAAAAATGTTAAACCTGTGATAGCAGAACAGGACATTCAAATATTCAATGACAAGGAATCAATAAATTATTACAATAAGACAAAACTAAAACTTATAGAGGATGACTGACCTCACTGACTGGAAGACCAAAAGTTGTTCCAGAAAGAGCGCCTCTAACTGCTTCAGTAGATCCAAGAAGAGGAGCGCCTAAAGCACAGAAAACTTGAAAAATTGAGGATAAGTGGATAAAACAAATATGGTAATAATAAAGTAATATTTATTCTAGCTGATATACCAACTGCAAAGTATGCATGTATATGTTCATCAAGCCACCGGATATAGTGTTTTGGAGCAATTTCCAGTTTCAACCATTCCAAAAAGTAGCGAAACACATTATTTCCCATCGAATGAGCAAATACCAAAGATGGTCCTCCTCGGAGTTTCAAAGCAATTTCAAAAGTTAACCTGCATCAACAATGATGTATGAGCATCACGCACTACATTCTCTCCCCATGCAACAATGAATTGCCCTTACACCATACATCTATGCTCAGCATCTCAGCATTATTTGTTTGCCATTGTTTTGGAACATCATATTTTCTTGAATAAAACTAACCACAAGATATGAACAAAAAAATCACAGGCCAAAGCTTATCGTTTAGCAATTGGTCACCTGCAGGTTGCAACGCATGAAGTGCAACACACCATGTTTGCTTGTACTACTAACAATTATGCCAGAGGTTGGATTGGCAACTTTTAAATCGACGAGGCCAGCAATGAGAGTATCATATCACGTATTTATTTCAGAAGTGGCCATGCCAATGCTGATATAAGAAATGCAAGGTAACTAAAACAATACAAATGACTCTGATATAGGTATGTACTTTGGAAACACCAAAAGATCTAGACCCTATCAGATGTTTGGAATCTGGTTGCTTCATAACAAGTTGAGGAAAGTGTTACTAACTTCAATTTGTGAAAGTACAGATCTCTCTCCTCAAGCATTGACGGGGGCAGTCTCCAATCATATGGAACAGCGATAATTGCATTAGCTTCAATGCCAAACTCTACACACCATTTGACCCATTCTTTCCATACTGAAGAGAGAGGACCTGAAACCTTGCCCAATAAAATAATGTCAGTGTAAGTTGTTTTCCCCTTTCCTTTCTCTCTTCATGAATGGATGAGAT
Source organism: Chrysopogon serrulatus (assembly GCA_015844335.1). Lineage (NCBI taxonomy): Eukaryota > Viridiplantae > Streptophyta > Magnoliopsida > Poales > Poaceae > Chrysopogon > Chrysopogon serrulatus. Next base: position 54,717 of record JADLZL010005702.1, on the reverse strand, counting down.
TGGTAGCTTCATGAACTAACAAACATGACTACTGAATCCACCCTGTCTAACAGGACTATTCCTGAAGTGTAAAACGCAATGCCAATGTCAAAGCAAATATGGGGAGGTGCCATTTGCAAACAGATGAACATAGATTGTTTTGAAACAAAGAAACAGTAGTGTGAATGAGCGACAGAGTACTCAGAAACAGTAGTGTGAATGAGCTACGGATAACTGTACTTGCACAAATTATTCCATATTCTTCAGGTCCCACATGAACAAAGAACATGATTCTTTCCTGATAATACTTTGTTGTACCACCTATGGCATTAGTTTGATGATATCGTGTAGAAAACACATTTTCTGTTAGCATGCAGCTGCTGCAGCTCAAAACTTGCTAAAATGTTGTCTAGAATGAACTTCTTTTAACTCAACATTGAGTAACCTGACTTATGATACAACTATGAACTACCATGTATGTAACAGATATGTAACTCATGGGTCATGGCTAGAACTTGCAAAGTCAGTGCTAAGAATAAGGGAGTAAACCATAAGTTTACCTGTTATATAACCAGGGTCCAGCTCTGTGATTGCAGAAAGACCACTATCAGGCCTTGACTTGCATTCCGGATGGTCTGTCTGATTATAGGGTTCAAGCAGCATGCATTTAAGCCAGCAATTCACCGCAGAAAAAAGCTGCAAACAAACTGGACATATCAAAACCAGTAGGTCTGGATACTTAACCATAGAAGTGGAGCAAATTTAGCCTCTATACGCCACACATGTTTTCCGTTTTAGATTAGGCAATCGTTGCTAAGCCTGTAGTGCTCTGGCCTAGTTTGGGACGAACAAGGTATTGTCAATGTCATGTGATGACAAACATATTGCTATTCATGGTGGCATACTGGCATTACAGACAGTGAAGCAGCTCAAGTAATGTTCCAAGCAGAAACTGACCAAAGCTGCTCAAGTAGTTGCTGGCTCTGCACCTACCCGATAAGCCAAAGTTCCAAAGTTAGTTGTCTTTTGGGTATCCCTTTCACGGCACTCACATCCAGAGATAAGATGCTCCGGCCCAGTACAAATTTATCCCAACAAAAACTGCTCCAGGTTCCAAATCTATTAGTAGATTGTGATTTCACTAAAAAAGGAAAAGAAAGTAGGGAGACAGACAAATGTGTAGGGTGCTCACAGCGTATGAGAGCATACTTATATCATCATTTATCTATCCGAAGCGAACAAACAGGTTAACCACCGATTAAGAGTGCCAAAATGGCACGCTACTACTGCACGAACGACATCAGTAGCAGCAGTACTAGCAAAAGCGGTATAATAAATAATCAGAGACATGACGAGAAGGGCCGGTGGGTGAGCGACTTGGTGGAACCTTGGCGGTGTCGAGCCAGACGGAGTCGAGGGGGTTGAAGTCGAAGGGCGAGTAGGGGCAATCGAGGACGGACCACGCGCGCAGCTGCGTGGACGCGAACCCCGGATGATGATCCCCGAGAGCTTCCGGTAATCGAACTCCGCGCCGCCGTCGGCCCCGGCCGTTCCAACGGCCGCCAGGGCCAGCACCGCCGCCGCAACGGCGAGTTCGCCGCGTCGGCGCCGCCGCCACGGCATCACGGGCCGGGCCGGTCGACTCGTTGGTTGGCTGCTCCGGCCGGTCCCTCGGTCGGCGTGCGCGTGCGTCCGCACGGAGACGGAGTGGAAAGGCAAGAAGGGGCGCGCTGGCGGCGATCTGGGCCGTTCGTTTTGTCGGAGACAGACAGTTGGGGAGATCTCTCTCGGCTTCGCTCGCACCGTGGGACACTGACCAGCCCTGGGATAGGTGGGGGACGTTGGTGTGGGACCCGGACCCTCGGAGCTTCTCGAATTTGGTTGGAGACGTGCTGGTGGTCGGCCATCTGTGCCGTCCGCTCCCGACTGGATGGCCGTGATCGACTGTGTCGTCGTCTTCCCGAGGAGGAAGCGGCGGGCGATGGGTCAAAGATACCGGGTCCTGATTCTCTGGGGGAAGTGGTGCGAGCCACGTGCGCGGTGTCCGTCCCGCCCGTGCGCTCTGTTTTTTTTTTTTTTAGAAAACCGGGATTATATTAAATTAGACAAGGTTTACATTGCAACTTACACGCACCCTTAAACAAAAGAAAATTACATTTTGGTCCACACAAGGGTCTCCCGGTCATCTTCGTCACCGGCGACTGGAGAAGCTTCTCGACGAGCATCCACCATAGGAGGAGGTGCACACCAAGTTTGAAACTTGGAACCATTGCCCTTCCCGACGAAGAAACATCAAGGTTTTCCATCGGCACCACGAGTAGCATGCCCATAAGAACATACCGTACAATCGATGAACGCCCAAGCCATAAGAAATGGCCACAGGCCATGTCGCCGCCGAGAAACATGGGCGCTAACGCCGCAAGCCTCATAAGCAACCCCAAGTCAACCGACGACGAAGCAACCGAGAGGGGAGAAGAACCCAAACAGTTGCAAGTGAACCACCATCCCGGATTCCCAACATTGCGGTAGATAAACCTTCCCTCAACTTCACCGGAGAGGGCAACGACGACGATGCCGGGCTCAAGGAAGCCGAGGAAGGGACAAAAAGACCTTACCTCGAAGATACAGAGCTTCAGAGGAAACCCTGGATCTGGTAAGGTAGTCACCGCCTGGCCCATCGTCGATGACAGAGCGCAAATCGACGAGGCGGAGAAAGGACCGGCGTAGTTTATTCCGTAGCCGCGGCGGCGCCTCCACCAAACGCCCGTCGCGACACCGGCAAACCCTAGCAACGCCATCGGCCACCGACGGCGGACGAGAGCGAGGCCTAGGAGGGAAACTACCTAGCCTATATACATCTGCACGGCGATTCGCCGGTCCGCCTCCCTCTCCGACGCCATTCCGGTCGTCGGAGATGAAGAGGACCGGCGAAATCGCCGCCGGCAGCGCGCGTCGCCTCTTTTCCGCCTGGAGCAACTGTAGCAGGGGAAAGAGGAGAGACCGAGAGAGTTCTGTTTGGATCCAACAGTTTGGATTTTATCAGGCCTGGTATGGGCCCGGTCAGCCGTTGCCGCCTTGCCGGGCCTGGCCCAACTAGCAATTTTTTTCCTTTTTGCGGAAACCCAACTAGCAATTGGGGTACGCATCACACCCATTCTGCCGCGGCCGGCCGTCAAACGAATTCCACCCTAAGCCGATGACAGTGAAAAAGAGCTAAGATCCTGGAGAAAATTATTTTTTGAGGAAACAGGAGGGGCTCAGGGCTTGGTTTCTTGAACGAAAGGAATTTTCAATCGTCTGGCAGGAGAGTATTTTCCGTAGTAAGTAGGAATAGGAATGTTTATTACGCATTCCAAACAAAAAGAAAACAACACAGAACAAGCCCACGCGCACGCATTATGCCCACCATTAGACGAGCTAGCGTACGTACGTCACACAGAAACCAAGCCAATAATCCAAGCCATGCACACGCTAGTCCGTCCGTCCAAGTCCAATCGATCCTTGGTGATCACTTAGACTTGGCGTCGTCATGGTTGGCGGCGGTCGTAGGGGCGGAAGCCGTGTGCGAGCGCGGCGCGCCATGCCTTGTCGACGCCGGTGACCGTGGCGCCGCACTCGTGGTGGTCCCAGCCCTGGAGCGCGTGCACGATGCCCGCCGCGCGCCACGCGCTCATCACCCGCCGCGGCAGCCAGTTCTCGCAGGCGTGGAGGTTCTCGAGGGCGTCCGGGACCACCATCGCCGGCGTGCTGTGGTAGACGCAGTCGCCGCGGACGGCGTCGGGAGGGAACTGCGAGTAGGGAACGAAGTGGGCGCCGCCCTGCGCCCTCCCCTGCTCCTCGGCCGTCAGCTTGTCGCCGACGAGCCACACCTTGGTGTTGGTGCAGTGACTCCAGTCAGCAAGGAGGAGAAGATGCTCGCGCGTCTCTGGGCGCAGCTCCTGCCTCAGAGACTCGTACAGGTCCTTGTCCACCATCTGAACCTGCATGAATAATGCGTCATCATTTACACCAAATTGTACACAAATCCAGCGGAAGGATAATCTAACAGCGTTAGTGATGCCAACAATGTTAACAACAACAGCAGGTACGTGCGTACCTGAATCTCGCGTTCGCAGAGCGCCGACGCCAGCACGGCCGCCATCTTGCCGCCGGCGTCTGCCAGGAGGAGCACGTCGGCGGTGCCCTCAGGGATCATGTGGAGCACGGCGGCGGCGGCCAGGCTGGTCCCGTCGACGATCTTGGTCCTCAGGTTAGGTTTCCTGATGACGTACAGCTCGCCGTTCCTGTTCAGCTCACTTCCCTGCAGCACACAAGCCCACAGGGCAAGAAGCTGACGCTGTCAGCACCATCATTATATCCACTAATAAATCTTCTTCCTCTTTTTCACAGTACTAGTTGCGTCTATTTACAACAGCACGGTGAAAACTGGTCCCAAGCTAGTACTAGTACGTCAACAGTGAAAATTTTCGATTCGATCGAATTCAGAGGAGTGGTTGGCATGGGTTCAATGCAGCCGGATGCCTGCCGCTGGGACGTGCACATGCTGAGCCAGTGAGCCTGCTGCATGCGACGTGCACATGCAGGGGTGCCGGACACGGGAGACCGGAGTGAAGTTGGTCGACTACCACGGAACAAAAATTCAAGGGGCTGCAGTGCAGGATCGACAGAACAGTGAAGACAGCGCGGGTGGACCTGGTTCAGTAGACCCAGCGTGAGCACTCTGGCGCCACTCGCCTCCGCGTCCGCCACCGCCTGCTCCAGCACACGCCCCACCGCATGCAGACCTCGCTTGGACACGTACTGCAGCATTGCATAATAAATCATGAATTAATGTTGCATGCGATGCACCCTCAAAATTAAATTCAAGAAGAACATTCTTTTTTTTTCGAAATTTTTAAGAAAAATGAAATCTATTTTTAATACATCCTGGTACTACCGTACCTGAGATGTGTATCTTGGAACGACCCATGTCTCCATTGCGAGCTTGTGGAGCCTGTTGGCCTCGGAACGGAAGGCGGTCCGGCCGAGGAGCGCCGCCAGCAGCGGGCGCGCCGCCGCCTCCAGGAGGCTGGTGCCGCCGCCGCCGCTGCAGCCGTGGGACGCGAGCGGCGCCGGCGCGGCGGCGAGGGAGGCGAAGCCGAGGCGGAGGCGGAGGAGGGACGCCGGCGTGGTGAGGTGCGTGAGGTGGACGACGTCGGGCGCGTCGTCGACGACCCGGCCGTGGCCGTGCAGCGAGGCGCGGTCGTAGAGGTCGTCGCTGGACTTGTCGGCGGTGCCGTAGAGGTGGTCGTAGAGCGGCATGAAGAGGGAGTAGTTGGTGCGGAACTGGGTGTGGTGCAGCGAGTGGAACGACGGCGTGTACATGAGGTACTTCAGGGGAGGGAAGACGTCGAAGAGCAGCTTGGGGACGACCTCGACGTTGCAGTGGCCCAGGTAGTTCATGAAGTCGATGTAGATGAGGTAGCCGTTGGCCACGGCCACGGAGACGGTGCCCGTGCCCACCATGGACAGCAGCGGGATGGCGAACAGCGTGAAGTACACCACCTCCTCCAAGAACGGATGGATCACCGCTGCAAATTAAAAGCCATGGTCGTTCATGCACTGCACTGAACGGATGGATCGATCGATGCAGACATGTAATGCATAATACATACATGTGATTGGCTCGGTGACGATGGAGGCGTGGTGGTGCGAGTGGTAGCGGGCGTAGAGGAAGTGGTGGTGCAGCGCGCGGTGGATCCAGTAGTAGAGGAACTCGACGGGGCCGGCGTGGAGGAGCGCCGCCACCACCAGGCCCTTGGAGTTCCACCACGGCACCGACTGCGCCGCCGGCACCGCCGCGTTCACCACGTAGAAGAGCAGCGCCGTCAGCAGGATCTGGTCGTCCCAGTTCCTCTCCCTGTCCACCTGCTCGAAGTCGAGGCTCTTGTCGACGATCCGGTGCCTGCTCCGGGCCGTCTGGTGGCGGGACACCGTGATCCAGAGCTGGGTGTAGAGGAGGCGGAGGAGGAGCACCGGAAGCACGGCGAAGGCGAGCAGGTCGCGCTCCCCCGCGCTCCCGCTCGTCACGAACCTGTACATGCTCCGCACCGCCCATGGAGCCACCAGCGCGTACTGTCATCAAGTTCGTCAGTTCGGCAAGGCGGGCAATAAACATGCAACACAACAACAAAGTGTTTGGCAACACATGCATGCAACAAATAAGCATCGTTCGTCAGTGACGATTCATTGGTTTGGATGACAGTGTTTGGCAACAAGGCATGCATTACAAACATGCAACAACGAAGTTTATATCTTCTCCATTCATCCATTATTGTTGCATGCATGAGTTTGCTTGCATACATGCATCCATGCGCAAGTACTACAGTTTCGCGGCTTTGCATTGCGAAATGTGAGCAGAATTGAATATAAATGCATGCAACAACAGTCAACATTAATGGCGTGTGTGTGTGTATTATTACCTTGTAGTTTCCGAGATCTTGCCATGGCCAGCGACTGAGAGGGCCGGGCTTTGAGGCCATACTTGTGCTGGTTTCTCTCACGGTCTCTCTTCCTGGCTAGCTCTACAAGGGAGGGAGTTGCTCGCCTTGCTTTCACAAAGATGGCTGTGAAATGTGTAGGATGTGAGCTGCAAGGGCATGTCCATTGCCATCTTTATATAGAGAAGGACTAGAGGACTAGAGGAGAGATAGAGCGAGGTGCCAAAAAGGAATCGATCATATTGACTCATACTAGCAATGGAGCCCAAAGCTAGCTCTGGTCCCAACGCTCCTCGTCGCCCCGCTAGCAGCAGTGACTCAATAAATTCACTGCAAAACTTTCGATCCACCCAGGAGTACTGCTCATCAACTTGTGTTTTCGACGGTGGGGTCGATAGCAAGATACTCTACCCCTGCTTTCCTCCGTTTCTTGTCGTCACTAGCAACTCTGGCCATCTGTTTTCTCTTCGACAAAATTTTAACTTTAACCCTTACTTTTATTTTAACATCCGTCTTTTACATGCTTCAAACTAAAATATATGTTGTCAACCACATAGCAATATAGATTATTTTAAATAAATCGGATGTTATAACTATAAAGTTGTAGGTATCCACGAGTACTATAATTTTGATACGGAACATATCTCAATCTGGCGGTGTATGAAAATTTCAAAGAAAACATTTCAAAAATTGAGCCAAAAAACGATGCCGAATGAAAAAGGTTATCAATTGAAAAGTTTTCAATCCTATCGAGATCTACAATTCCACGCATATTTTTTTTGTCTCTATGACTTCATATATCAATTCATTAACTATATATATAGCTTCTTTTTTAAAGATGCCATCTATAATATAAGTACACATATATACTTCTAATGGACGGGATCAAAACTAATAATAACAACTTATTTTTAGTGGCATATCGCGGCCATTTGACCCCTGACCTACATTCCTCACCAACCAACTTTAAAAACAACCTTTTTAGGGCGTCTCTAAAAATGTTTTATAGTAGGATGCAAAATAGTTATAATTCATAGATTGTGCTAGCATTTTCTAGATATATATATGCATTAATGTATCTAGACACATCGTATGTCTATGTTAGTAGCAAAAGTTATGTACCTAGAATAGCCAAAAACAACTTTAACTATACAGATATTAGTAAATCTATGACCATAAAAAAACAACTTTAATTATTATACTGATATCTAGACACACACCGTATGTCTAGGTTGGTATTAGTAAATCCATGACCATAAAAAATGAAAGCAGTAACTATTAGTATACAGTTATTTTTATGTCATGTGTGTCTACATGTAATATGACACCAAACGGCTGAAAGCACATATTAATGTTAAAATAATTCCAATACTGAAACATTAATTAATAGACGAGGAAGTTGTATCGTGCGCCCCTCCTCCAACGTTCCAGAAACTTATGTTTCTCGCCAATAGAATCGTCATGATCCGAGTTTGTCTTGTGTTCCTTGATTTAGATAGATCAGATCATCTACTACCCCAGCGATAAAATAAAATTCAATTCTGTTTTTCCTGTCTCGGCCAGTCGTGTCACGCATAGCCTCGTACGTACGTGTGTGGTTCTTCTTCTTCAGGCCAATTGCATCGTGTTCTCTCTGGTTCACACACAAATGTAGCATTGTTTTCATGCTGCCACTGGTTCTCGCACCTAATTAACCTATCAACTGAATGCTCAGGTGTTATATATGGTACGGTGGTTCACACACAAATCGAATCATTTTCATGTTGTAGCTGGTACGGTTCGCACCTAATTAACCAACGAACTGAACTGAGCGCTCAGGCGGTGACAGGTCAATCGCCTAGTGGTTCACACACAATCGCATCGTTTCAGAAAAATGAAATATGATTTTATAACAGTTGATACTATTTTCTCTTCTTCGAGATACAAATGTTGACACTATATATTTTCTATAAATAAAGTAAAATTTTAACTTAGTCTAAACCTAGGAGTATGATTTTGGGATGTAGGGAGTTCATAACAACCAAATATCGACGCTTGTTTGACACTAGTACAAAAGAAAGTTGAAAAACTAAAAAAGTAACAATAAATATTATAAGAAAAAATGGAACAGAATTCTAATTCTAAAATTAAACTTAAAAAGGTATAGCATTCTAAATCTAAGATTATATTTTGTTTTGAGTCATAGGGGTAATATACTAGCACAACTTTTTTTTATGGACGAAAGGGAGGACGAGCGATTCCGGTGCGTACTGTAGGTGCCAACAACTTGAAAAGACTAGGTACGTACAGTCTAGTACGTACAGTCTATTTTCCTTATCAACTCGGTACAGTTGGTAGCTGTGTGCATGCACGACGCATGTACGTACTCCTACAATTCAAAGCCCTTGACTTCGCATGCATGTCCACGGCCCTAGTGACTAGTCCCTTCGTTGGCAGAAGAATAAACGAAACTTAAAGGATTTATGCAAATCAAACTAGTTTAATTTTAATTAAATTTATACTGAGTTACTATAAAAATATATTTCATAAATGATTTAATTATACTTATCTTATTTTACTATACTACTCCGTCTCAAAATAATTATCGTTTCTGATTTTCATGCCGCAAGTTTAACTAGATTTGTAGAAAATATGTTCAATATTTATATTTGCAAATAATTTTGTTAAAAACTAGATCCAAAGATCTTTCAGATTATATTAATTATAATACTAATCGATAATATTTATTATTTATAAAAATTGTCGGTATTTGTTTCTTAGAAAACGAAAGCGACAATTATTTTGGGACGGAGGGAGTAGATGTTAGTATCTTTTTAATGTAATTTTAGTTAAATTTGAAATCAGTTAACTCTTATCTGAAAAGTAAAAATTGTATGTTTTTTAAAACGAGGGAATACTAACTAGCTGTCAGAATAATTGCTGCTTAGCAGTTATGTTCCCGGTTCTCGGAGCGGAATGGTAACTGGAACTTCGGGTAGACGGGTATTATTTGTAACATGGCAACGTGAGTGTTTCTGTTCCAAGAAGGTGGACTTTTTCTTCGTAATGTGTAAACATACGAACGTGGCCGGAGCCGCCACCCAAGGCTGCTAAGGATTGGTGTACCGGAGCGCGCACACACAGTGTATACAGACAGGCCTGCGTTATTACAATTTACTCCATGCCTGTACAGAACCAGCTACCAACTGCCATTTCCTCGTCATCTGCGTCTGTCAGTTACTGTTCCCTACCTAGTATACATTCAGAATGTGGAGTAGTAACTGGGAAAGAAAAAAAAAAAGTACAGCGTGCATGAAGATACTACACCACCAAAACACGGTGAAAGTGAAAACCTACCGCAAATTCAGTCTGTGTGTTTATACTTGCGTAGTAAACATCATATTGAACAGATGCATACTAATGATGCCCCGCCAAGCTCAGTTTTCTTGTGGATGTCCGAGACCCCGAGACGACTTGAGGTCTTGAGCGAGACCTGGAACGAAGGTGGCGCCATAGAACACAGAAGCAGTGCAGCGCTACTGCCGGCGGTGGCAGTGTGGCACTGCAGCAGCAGCGCAACGCCGGCGTTCACCACCTTTCTCGTTGACGGAAGCCGATTCAAAAATCACAGCATCAGCGGCCGGCGAGCAGCAGCAGCGTCGCAACTTTTGCAACAGGAGCAAATAGAGAAAAGACAGAAGCAATAAGCAAGACCGAGGATGTAACAAGCAGCTAATTAAAAGCTTATGACCAACAGGTTGTATTCTGATGTGGAGGAGAAAAAGATGAGAGAAATGAGAGATAGGCTATAAGCTTACAAGCAACTAAAACTACAAGGAAAAACTATAAAAAGAAAAGATAGACCGTAAGAACCAACTATATGAGTTAGCTAAGAAATAGGCTGCAAATATTTATACCCAAACTAAAGGTCTGTATTACTAGCATTCTCTTAGCATTCATATCATTACTTGGTATCAGTGTCTTAAGGAGAAGAAAATAAAGAAAGTTGTTGCTTTATACTCTCTTCGTTTCGTTTTAGAGCAAGTATAATAAAGGGACGTAATAAATGGGCTAAATATTGAGGTCAAAGAGAGAAAATAAAAGAAAGAGACGAATAAGTTAGACATAAAAACTAGAAAATTTACGAAAGAGACAAATATGTTATATATTAATGATAAAAATGTATAACTATATATATGTGCTGAGAGATAAATTATAAGGATTTATACATTCAGCCTGGTCAAACTAATTAGTCAAAGTTTGAATCGCGTGTGTCGTATTAAAGGGAAGGCGTATTGCGGTGACTGTTTTTAAGAGGGTGGTATTGCACAACTTCAAATTATCGGGTGCTCAAATTCTGCACAGTTGTCTAGCTCAGTTCGCTCCGATCCGCACGTAATTATCAATCGACATGATCGATCCGATCAGGTAGTTAGCGATGATGGTTACACGTCTCGCCGTCGTGTATACTACTCGTCTACTCCTACCTAGTTCTCTCCACACGGACAAAATTATTGGCACGATCGCGGCCGCCGGCACGCATAATTGTTGGCACGTGATGTACTAGGGCACTACAGTAGGTTCATAGGATAGATGCATGTGGATGCCGTTGGTGCCTGCCGGGAGGCCATTGCCAGTTACCTGCCTCTTGCCATCCAGGGCGGTGGCGCAGAGCATTAGCATATATAAGCTATATGATCTTAGATCCGATCAAATTTACATAAAAAATTGCACTTATCATATCATGTTAAATAAATATAATTGGATTCATCTTGGAATATTACATGTGGTACATACGTATTTAGAGTTACATCACTAATATTTTTAAAAAACTCAGTTTATCGTTGATCAGATTAGAGTTATATTTTCTTAGATAGAATTAGTTCTGACATATATTATTATGGCCTACACACATGCATCTATATACATGTTAGACGACGAAGGAATTAATATAACCCCGTGTCAGTGAATTTTGCAGTGCTCCGACGATCCACTGGGCAGCTGCTTTCCGATCCGATCATTCAGTAATCAGTAATTAATCATGAACAGCATCAGAACGCAGAAGAATGTACTGTGTGGGACGACGGTAGATGATGGATGACTCGAGAGACGTCAATCATTAATCCAGTAGGTACACTGCTGACACAGAAATGATTCTACTATGAGTAGTGCCAGTGGATGCACGATGGATGAGCTGTTACAAAAATCACTGCACCAAACAATTACTCCTCCGATCCAGTATGTATGTAGGTACACACTGGTGACAGAAATATCTGTCTACAGAGGAGACCACGGACGACAAGGCTGCAGGTACCTGGGCCCCATTCCATGCTTGCATGGTCGTCCCCGGTCGCCGTCGCCGGTGCCCGGTGCGGGGTGGCCGGGGTTGCGGGGGGGGGGGACGAAGAAGAAGACACGGCGGTCGGCAGAGCATGTCGTCGTCGGCAGCTACTGGGTGCGTACTGGTCTTGGTGCATGGCCCTGTCGTCTCGTCTGTCTGCGCCAGCTTGCGCTGCCGCATGGGCATGGCCCTGCCTGCTGCCTGGGGCCTGGGAGTAGGATCGGAGGTGTCCGCTGCACCGGCGTGTAACGTGAATGCCGCCGACGAGCAACTACTGGCGGCCCTCGCGGTGTCCGTAAATGCCGACGAACAACTACTGGGCGGCCGCCGTGAAGGGGCGCGCGGCTGACCGCCTGACTGGACCTGGACAACCGGATCGGAGGGCGGCCGGAGGCTGCTGCTTCGGAGTACTCGCTTGTCTGTGGGCGGCCCATTGTACTGTAGCTGCGGCGAACTCCGGCGGCCGCGGTTTCCGTTGTGATCAAGGCATACGGCTAGGAGCTAGCGCATGCATGCAGTGGCAGTGCAGTAACCATGCATGCACATGCAGTGCACCAGCGTCCAGCGGAAAGGCAGCTCGCGGCTGGCAGAGCAGTAGAGTCGTCTGCTATGAACCTAGCCTAGGCATTGATGATGCTCATGCTGCGTGCACTGCTGCAGCCTGTGCACACCAGCAGCACCTTTTTTTTTTGAGAAAAGGGTTGGAATTTATATTTATATAATAAGCATAGCGATTACATCCTCCCCCTTACAAAAGAACCTCTGAAAGAAACCAAAATTACATTTTAGCTCTCCCGAGGTCCTCCATGTCTTCTTCCTCGTCTCCGGAGGAACCCACCACAGGAAGCTGGAAGCTGGTCCCTTGGACGAAGCAGCGACAAATTTTTGAAGCTCCTTAATCAGTAGCACATCGACACAAGCGATGCACCGTTGACCCATTGAATGCCCCAGCACCGCATCATGGCCAATGGCCATAACTTCGCCTTTAGACGGAAGACCCGACGCCAGCAGCTTCGATGGCCAACTCCATCCAAAAAGCGAAGAAGAACCCAAAAGGGGAAAAGAAAACCAGCAACCCAACAGAAGGTTGTGGTATTGAAGATTCCAACCCATATACATGAGCAGGAAGATAACAAACCTCCACGACGCATCACCGTTGAAACCTTCGGCGCCGCCAAAGACGCCGCCAATGGTGGATGCACCATAGAGAGGGAGATAGAACTGGTGGTTGTCAGCACCAGTAACTCTAAATCTACCCAACTGCAGAACTATACTAGTAAGTAGTATAAACACCAGCACCGAAATCACCAAATCCCTTGCCCTCCGACGCTGGAAAGGCCACCGGAGGCAAGGAATCCGGCGAAATCGACGCTGGGAGGGAGATCGCCTCTTTTTCGCCTAGAACTGTAGAAGGGGAACAAGAGGACGAGAGCCTTCGGGAAGTCTGCTCACACCGGCAGCACCTGCTCGCATAGCTGTGGACGGTTTGCGCCAATCAAACGACAAGCGGATCTTGGTTGGGCGGGCCGCAGCCCGCAGTGAGTTGAAGCGATAGTGGGACGGCCCAAGGCCTCCAACACAAGCATGCAGGCCATCTGATTAAACTTCGAGGCCGGCTCATGTACGAGTCTCCTACTCATGTTTGCTTTGAGCTTGACTAGTACGTGGGGCGCGCCATCGCGCGCGCGGTTACGTTGAAGTCTATATGGACGCGCGAGTTATGCCCATGGTTCTATCTGAGAAATAAAATAATATTGACAATAAATAAATATGATCAGTTGATACAAACTGAACATGTTGCAGAAGGTATTGTTCTCATTGATAATCACAATTAGCCCAACAATGAAAGCTGGATTTCTAAAACACCCGTAACATGTTCAAACACTACATATATATATTATTACATTACATTACATGAGACCTAGAGAGTGTCCAAATAGTACTTGCATGGTTCAGTCTTATAAAAACAGATGATAGAACATTATATGCATTTGAAATTCAGGAACAGTACAAATAGGCTACACAAGCAGATACACTGGTAGCAAGAAGATACACATATAGTTCACCAAGATAATAGTCTTGTTCAACAAAAGATACATAGGTTGTCTGCATGCCTCGGTAGGGCTAGGTATATGATCAGAGTCTAGCAGTCTTTACAATACTTCGGTGCATGATTAGAGGGACCATTACTCGTTGATCGAAGGCTTCAATGACCTCTTGAGAGCATTTGAGTGCTTTTTCTTTTGTAGTTCCTCCCTACGTAGAGATCGAAAAATCAATAGAAGCTTTATTTCATCTCTTAAAGGTAAGCAACTGAACCTACCTTACTGGCAATTAATAAAGGGACAATTTTTTTTGGGAGAATTAGGTGAAAGACCCTGGAAAAAAAAGTGGTTTAGGTATTGGACCTTTTTTTTTCTGAATTTGGGTGGAAGGCCCTGAAACAAAATTTTCTTAGGTGGAAGGCCTTCCGTTCAATCTGTTAGCAAAGTCTGTTAGTTTGAGGACTGTAGTTCATGCGAAAAGACGAATATACCCCTCCCTCCCATTCACACGGCAGACAGCGGTCGCCCAGGCGTCGACCCTGATGCTCACTCAGATCTGCTTCAAGGAAGGGAAGTAAACACCGACGGCCATGGTCGACGCCTTGCCGGGCCCCGCCGGGCGGCCGCCGCCGCCGGCCGCCGCCGCAAGCCGGATCCGTCCAGCCGTTCCTCGATCCGGCGGTCCTCCCAGCGCAGACGACTCTGGCGGCTCTCGTGGTCGGCGCGGCCCGGCGGCGCTGCGGCTCCAGCCTATGGGCGGCGGTGGCCGGCGAACGGGCAGCCGAGCGGCGCGGCGAGGCCACACCCAGCGGACGCCGCCGCTAGGCGGCGGCCTCTGGGCGGCATGGCCACCACTCCCGTGCGGGGCGACGGCCCTGCGCGGCCCGAAGAGCCACGGGCCGGGTGTGGCCAGGGCGGCGCTGCGTCCTCGGTGACAAGCCTCCAGGTCGAGTCCGTGGCCGTTAGGTTCGCGCTGCCGCGTCAAGACCTCCCCGCACGCCGCCCAACTCCTACCGGACTTCCAGTGCCTCCTCCCGTTGCGAACGCTCGCCCCGCCGCCCGTCGCATTCGCGGCGGCGACGCCGGAGTCCCAGACGAGGAAGATGCTTGCGTTCCAAAGCGCCGACGAGCCGTCAGATCTGGCGCCCCAGACTCAGCGCGGCCGCACGCCGCCAGAATGCTGCTGCCGTTCCGCTTCGCGGGCTCGCGTCGAGCTGGGCAACCTCTTCGCGCCGGACGCCTTCCGTTCCTCCTGGCGCTGCCCGGAGGAGCACGGCTCCAGCTCCGGCGTCGACTTCGTGGTCGACACGTCGGCTGCTATTCTCCCATGACACCGCGTTCGCGTTCCCGGCCTCCCGCGGCGCCGCGGTGGTGCTGCACTGCGACTTCAAGATTGAGTTTTTCGTCGACGATATCGCCGAGATCCTGGTGTTCCTGGCCGATGACACTCTGCTGCTCCGGCTCTCGGCCGCGCCCCTGCTGTACTACCGCACGGCGGCCGATGGTGTCCACCAGTCTTTTGACTTGCTCGACGACGACGACGACGATCCATGGATATGGACCACTGAAATCACCAGCATGTTCGATGTTATGTGATGGATCGCTACGAATGAAATCATTTTCCGTGATGTCACGGTCCATTTTTTATTAAGTTTTGCCGTATTATTGATACATGTGTGGTGAGACATTGGTTGGTACTATATGTGAATGATGGAATGGATTGGTTTGATTGTCGTCTGTTCCATTTTATTTGTTTGCCTCTCTATAACCGTTCGATTTTACTAAAGAGATGGTGACTTCTGTTCTGTACCAGATCGATTATCATCATTCAATTTTTCCATATGAACTCTGTTTTTTATTTTTTTGACTCAGGGGTAAAATCGACTTTTTACCTATACTTAACACCGTCAAGTGCTGAAAATGGACGGAAGGCCTTCCACCTAAGAAAATTTTGTTTTAGGGCCTTCCACCCAAATTCAGAAAAAAAAGGCCCAATACCTAAACCAACTTTTTTCCAGGGCTTTCCACCTAATTATCCCATTTTTTTTCTGCAAGCAGTTATAACCGTAAGAGTTAGCCTGACAATATATCATCAATTTCCTACTTGTCCTTGCTAATCCTTGCTGGTACCAACCAGTGAAATGATGTCCATGTAGAATGTTGAAGCCTATTCAGGCAATAAGAAGAGCATCAGCTCTATAATTATAACCATGTGTACTAATATATGACAGCATGTGATCCAAAGGATTCCCATATTTTTCCTTTTACTGAAGATCATTCCTGTTGCTAACCAAGGGAAAGACGTACATGTAATACCTAAACTTGTAATCTATTATTCAAGCTATAAGACCACCAGCTCTCTAATTCTTAAATATCATATACTTTATCTCTGCAGGTTCAGGTTCCTCTAGATCTCTGCAAAAACATTTGAATCCATCCATTCCATCGACTACTTTTCAAAACCAAAACAGCAGTGCCGACTGCTGAACACAATAGCATAACATAAACCACTCAACTTACCGAGCTGATAATTTGGTCGGGTTCTTGGTCGTTTCTTCCAGCCCACACCTTTTATAGAAAATAGCATGTGTCAGTCCACACCTTTCAAAGCTAGAACCTGATTCTGCTTTTTAGGCCCAAACTACCAAAGGTCATGATACAGCAGTAAATTTTTTTCATCTAGAATTAGAGTTTTCTTAGTAACCAGCCAAAGAAATTCTGTGAAGCATCAAAACTAACCAAAGGAAATAGCAAATGAACAAAGCTGAATCTTCACTTATCTGAAGGAAAAATAATGTGATCACATTCTATAACCAGTGAGGCTAAATCTAAACATGAAGTTCATCTGGTCAAAGAACCTTTCTAGTAAAGTTTGATGAGGGTCATTTGAACCATAGTACAGAACTAAAAAAAGCTCACGTTTCTTAGAATCAGCCACAAATTGTACCACTTGCCTTCCTAGAATCAGTGGTTCAGCACATGCTCTTTCACAACTTTTCTCTGAAAACCAAGAAGAAAACAATCATAGTAATCTTGTATCTGTGTCAATTAGATAGAAAGAGGGAACATAAATGCTGATCTGACTGCCTGTATTAAATTTGCAGCTAGCCACTGAGAGTTGGAAAATTGGAAACAAACAAACATTTCTGATTCCAATTGACCAAGAGCAAGTAGAGCCTATTTTAACTGAATGCAAAAATTGGTAGGTTGAACTGAAAATTGCAACAAAATACAGACAGATGGATTGGAATAAACACATCATTGGCAGTGGGGTGTGCTCAGTAATGGAAAAGGAAATTTTCCATCAGGTCTGCCTAACATATTTGTAACCGGAAAGGTAAAATAACTCTCGAACTTTTAATATATTGTACATTGTGGGCCTGCATTGACATACTTACTTTGGGATATGGACCTACAAAGGTGGATAGATGTTTTAGTATTATAATTTTCTTATTTTTGCTAGCTTCTGTCACACTTTGACAGTCCCAAAATTAGATGGAGCAATAAAAATTGATTGTCACACTTTGACTTGATGCCACACAGAGTCAGAAGGATACCCTGTATAGAGAATATATTAAAGAATCAGCGCATATAATTGACTAAAAAGAAACCCTGTATGCATACCGAGAACACAGAGAAATGGCACGGTGAAGCCATAAAGTGTATGCCATGCCGCAAATAGGTTTTCTGAACCTAACAACCAAAAGTTGGCATGAGGAATGCAACTGCATAAGAACCATCTGCAGCCTACCATTGTCTAAAAAATAATTACCTTTCAAGCTAAACCACTTAAATCATTATGAACCACCAAAAGAAACCTAGGCAAAGGAGCTGAAATATTGCATGGTTACGTGTTGTGTTACCAAGTACATACCAAGAGAAGCATACCACAGAAGCATACCACAGCTGAACCATCTATGAAAAAAATAAACATGCAGTAATATGGTTTCGTACCTGATGCACAGAGAAACTATGAGACACATTAAAATGGCCTCTCCGTATACAACTCGACGGAGGAATTTTCATAGCATGTTCTCCAAATATCATTTCTTTATACTTATTCTCTTTAAAGTCATGTCTGTTATCATCATCAGATGTGTTTGCCAGGGTATCTTCCTTAGCATCCTTGTATACTGACCTATCTGATCAAATCAAAGGGTAAGGCAAAATAACTATAAGACTACGTAGAATCTTCTCTTAACAAAGAATTGAACATAACCGGGTACTATTATAAAAAAAACAGTAGCTACAAAATTATCTCTAAGACTAAAGACCAAGATCAATTATCTCTAAGACTAAAGACCAAGATCAATGATTTATTTATTTAAACAGGCTATGCAGTGATGGGAAAAGAAAAAGAGGACATAGAATTACCAAGGTGTGATGGCAACAATTGAGCTATGCAATCAGGACGGCCAGTGTGGTTCAGGAGAAAAATCTGCACAAACAAAACCAAACTTGACGTTTTAGCTATGCAAATACCAAGATAGTGAAGATTCCTGAGAAATTATTTGCCAAGCTGTAGATACACAACCTGACGTTTTGGGTTTAAAAACACTCTAGTGCTAGAAAGGGCCACTGTGACAAATAATGAAGAGGGCGTTTCTGAATTTCTTTGGAAATCCATAACTGCAAGCACTAAAAACAATGTACAGTGTGAACCTACCTCTATAATGGATGGTTCTTCCTTGGTTGGCTAAAATAAATGTTGCTTGAGAGACCCCAGATTGTGCAAATCTTAGATGTAGATCAGATCAGGTATTAATAAGTAGAGATTGTAATTTTCGTGGAGCGAAGACAATGATCATGCTAAAATGGGGAGGTGACAAGGGAAATTTGTAGTAATCATCAATGCAAGGTTACCTTTTCTTCCCTGTTGCCGTCATTGCCCGTCTATAGTGCTCCTGGTGCATGTTGGAGGTTCCGTTGCCAGTGGTTGTCCTTTCTCATGTATATAAGTTCGATATCATGTTTGAATCTATGATGTATGAGCGGTCAATAGCAACGGAAGAATAAGCAAGGAGAATATAGCTGGAAATGGCATAAATTAGGCACACGAAAGAATGCAGGCTGTAAAAGCTCTTTAACAGGAACATGCATCATCAAACTAATCCACTCCTGTCAACTAATGGCATAAGGAAATACAAATCAAACCCGAAAAATACACGTTGCTAGGCTCACCAAGTATTGGTAAGAACCAAGCTGTAAATGTAATCTAAGTTTGTAGCCTAGCAAAAAGGACCAAATCTAATACAGTTGTCTCTGATGTAAAGGAAATGTGACAAATTGAGCTGGCACACATTAGAACAGAAGAATCCATAGCTAGAGAAGTAGAAAAATCAAAGAAATGCTGTTATAATAAGGGAGAAGTCTGAAGTCAGCATTAGATGAGAAAATCAAATAGATAAATTGGTGGGAAATATGTAGTGCTATAATAAATCTCTAACTATAAAAATTACAGTAGGAAATAAGTATTTAAGTTGCAAGCTGAACTTCACATTAGCTATAGAAATTACAACTACTGAAATGTCAAGAGTAGACTATGGAACATATCAATCTGGTTGAAGGCAAACTAAATAGATTTAGCATCAATTTTGAAGAGTAGACAATGTGAATGTAGCATTTACATTATTTATAATACCAGAAAAAAGTTATAGGAAACAACCATATTCAGTCTGTAGACATAGAGGTTGAATTTTTTTTCACGCCACAAATACTTGGAATAGGTTAGCAAAGCATATGTACATTGACAAAACAGAATCCAGAAAAAATATTCATCACTTAATATCTAGCTGGTCTTGAGAAAACACTTACATTTGGTATGAATCCTAAATACTCACCAATAGAAGAAGATCTGAATAGTAGGGGAAAAAGAATTATAAGATCAGCATTTACTTTGTTCAATAGCAATAGATGTCTAGAATATACTAATTGAGGCACAACACGAACCAAAATCTTAGCACCTTGGACCATCTGATTGTCCAAATCTATTTTTTTATATGATCGATAGAGTAATAGGGTGGTGCAAGAACATAATTTTCTTTGGAGAAATAGTTAAATGGGCAGCTAGTTTTGTCATTGCATCCACATTTATGACACTTAGCAGACAAGGTAGACCAAGTATGATGCCATGCCTGATAGATGACTTTGCTAGCTGACTGATGTGTCATGTGCTGAAGATAAGGTAATCAACAATTTGGAGTCCAAAGACATAAATGGCATAGAAAACATGGAAACCTGCTGAACCTGCTTCCTGCAAGATGTTTGACTACTGCACTGAAGCTGAAAATCTGTACAGCACAACATTCTACCTTTATTAACTTTTTTTTTTGTTTTTCTGTTTCTTTTCTATAATGAGGCAAACAAAGCAATTATTTTAGCGTAATCCTTATCTTTTTCCCTAGCAGAAGATGTGACCAACTAAATAGCTAATGTTAGGCTTAATTAAAAAAAGGCCAGTAACCATATATAGCCGACCAACCATTAGAAATTTAGGATATATCAAGGAACATGACATCATTAGCTCGCCTAATCTAAAGTTTCTACACATATGTAGAACAATACCAATACGTAATTAGCGGCCTAATCTAAAGTTTCTACACAACAACAACAACATGCACCTAGAACAGCCTGAAATGAAGCACTGTGCAAGAACCCAACCATTGATTTGCATTTGAACTGATGCGAAAAAAACATGCTTGATGAAAAGAACGATGAAGAGGCAACAAAAGGACAAAAGGGAGGGAGGAATTTTAGCGCTCACCAGGGACGGCGGAGTCAGGATTAGGCAGCAGCCGCTGTCGTCGCGCCATGGCCATGGGCGGCCATCGCCAGGGCAGACCCAGGGCCCGCGCCTGCGTCCGGGGGACGCCGTCGCCCTGGTCGGCGCCGGCCGCTCGAAGGGGGAGGGAAGCGCCGCCGCCCTGCTCGGCCTTAGCGGCGGCTAGGGTTTTGTCGACCGCACACGGATCGCACGCCGCCACATCGATAGAGGGAGAGGGAGAGAGGGACGTGGAGACAGAGAGAGGGAGAGGGACGGGGAGACAAGGAGAGGAAGGAGAGGGGGCCGCCGACGCGCCGCCGCCGCAGTCGCCGCCGCCCCGTCGGTCGCCAGCCGGGAGAGACGAGAGGACGGGGAAAGATCGAGATCGAGAGTTTTTCTTTTTTTTTTTTTTGTTTGGCGAGGAAGTGGGTGCGACGGTACTAGATATTTGGGCGTGAAAATAGTAACCAAGATGAAAGAGCTAATCTGGACGGTAAAAAACAGATCAAGCGGTGTAATTTTTTTTTGCTGTCGTGGCCATGCTGGTTTCCGGCGGTGGCGTTCCGCCGTTCTAAAGAGTAAATTAGTTCGTATCTAAAATTTGCCATGCTAAAAATTTGGCAAGCCAAAATTTTGGCTAGTATTTAGTTGGCTATCAAAACTTGCCAAATTCTTATATTTGGCTTACCAAATTCATGGCAAGTTTTTTTGCCTAACTTTTAACTTACTAAATCTTTGGTATGGTAAAATTTAGATGTGAACCAAGCAGGTCCTTTCTCCTCCTCCTTTGCAAGGCCGCCGCAGTTCCTTTTTGGAGTTGTTTGCCACGGTTCCCACGGCCCACGGGAGGCCGGGGCCCCTCTTATCCGCAGAGCACTGGCACTCTGGCAGTGGACGGGTGTCGAAACGAGCTCCACTAGCCACAGGCGGCAGCGGCACTCACCCCCACTTGCAACGCTGACCAGACGGCCACCGGATCCGGCGCAATGGCCGCGGCGGCGATGGGCCTCGTGCGTCAGCTCCTGCGGCCGCACGGAACCCGCCGCCTCTGCGGCACGGCCGTGCGCATGGCGGCGGGCTTCCTCAGCGCCGCGACCGTCGCGTCGGCATCCAACGGCGGCAGCGCCGGCGCCGGAGCCTCCTGCCCGGCCTACCCGTGGTCACCACAGGACGGGTAAGCGCGAGCGAGCGCACCGGCAGCTCTACCTCCATTCCAGCGTCGTCTCCTTCCTCACTAGCTCATCAGTTTGCTGGCTGCGTGATGTGCATGTGCTTCGTTCGACGAGCAGGGCGCGGGGGCAGGGCGGGCACAAGGTGTTCATGCAGCACGACTGCGCGGCGTGCCACTCCGGCCTGCCGTACGCCGGCCTCGCCCACGACGCCCTGCCGGCCGGAGGCGACGTGGAAGCCAAGGCGGCCGAGATCGTGGTCGTCCACGACAACGACCACGACGAGGCGGCGCTGGCGACGGCGACGACACTCCACGGCGGCGCCTGCCCGCCGGACCTCTCCGTCATCAACAAAGTAAGCTGTTTCTAACTGACTCTGTTACTACCACAACAACCCATTGCTGATACGAGTTGCTCTGTCCATTGGCGGGCATGCCAAAACCAAAACCAAAACCAGATGCTGGAAGGGGTGCGCCGCGGCAACCTGTACAACGCCGACGAGATCAAGAAGCGGATGGCGCTGCCTTCTCCTGTCTGGCTCCAGTTTCTTCAGCCCTACCGTACATGAGGAGATCCCCAGGCACAGGCAGCCTGAGCCTGAATGAAATGCCAGAAGCTCTGACATGTCCATCTGTGAAAATTACATTTGCATCTGTGTTGGATCATCACCATCCTCTATAGTAATATTTGTATTGAAAGAAACCAATGCTACCACACCACTGTTTACTGTGGTCTTTGCTATGTTGTTGACAGTACTCAAAGCGCGAGTGCGCAACAATAAGATGATGTGAGAAGCATGAACAAGCTTGTGATGCAATGGGCCAACGCTGTGTTCGACGCTGTCTGAATCGATGAAAGAGCCATGCATGAGTCACAGTCTCACTAACACAAAACGTAGTTTCTGAGTAATAATAACCGCAAGAAACCGATAAGTTGATGTAACTCTTATCTTAAAAAAAAAAAGGAATGAGGCTCTGATTCTCGCCTGCTGCAGCAATGAATTAGGCGACTGTTCCATTACTCACTATCTCTATTGCGCTGGATGTGTGCAAACAGTCCGTTCTTCAGGTGCTCCGCTGTCTTCCAAAATCAGCCGCACTCGATCTCGAAAACCTCGTAACGCTCCAAGCTTTTTAAGGCTCTCGTTTTGCTTCGCAATCACTGTTTCAAGGTACTTGCTGTGTTCCTCGACTTGCAGCTGCAGCTTTCTTTGGATCTGTGTAATAAAGGAAAATATAAGTGGGTCCACGAGGCTGCATGCCTTCTCTTTCTTCTGGCAGTTCCATTTTCCTTTCAATCAGCATATATATATATACACACACACACACACACACACAAAAAAGCATACCTCAAGTTGTTCATAAAGTTGTTTCTGCAAGCCAATCTGCGCCATTAGTCCTTCAACCCTTTGCCTCTGCAGTAGGCACAGAATGATAAGTCTGAACTGAATCTTAAAACGAAAATTCACTATAAGTTAATGTGCTCAAAGAATGAAAAAACATATATTTGGACCTTAAATATATGAATGAATAGGTGAACAGAACAGGTGGTAACTAAAAAACTCAGTCAGTCAGGTAAATAGGTGAAATCTTGTGCGTTGCTATTTACAAAAATCGGCAAGCTATAGTCTATGTAACAGTAGGAACTAAGAAAGACTTGATATCAAGTTAAAACCATCTCACTTCGATTGTGGAATGGAATCTTCATCTGCTTGGTTGCTTCTCCTTCCAGACACACCTGCTACGAAAGGGGAAACAAGCATTAAATTGTACCTTTATTCAACTTAACAAATAATAATTTGACTGCATTGCCCTATATGCTCCTATAGGAAAGGCATTATTATATGATGCAGGATGCCTTCAAACTGATATTACAACAAAAGGAGACGAACAGACCTCCTGATGATTCAGAACGATGTTGAACTGTACGGTACTTCTGTAGGAAAAATAACACATGGCTGTCAATAAAAAAGAGAAGCATGATAAAGAAAAGGCACTGAAAACTTAGGAGCAAGTCAAGCATTGATACCTGCAGATGGCTTTTTACATGGTATATAGTTAATCCTTCGACCTTCATAACCTTCTGGACTGCTTTTGGAGTTGCTTCTGCAGGAACAAAGAAAAGGAATGAAATTATCTGCTGACAAGGGTACGACAACTAGCAATGTGACTGAAAAAAATTGAGACTCGCACTTCAGTGTCCAAGTAAGATAAATGTAAAACAGATCATTGATAAAAAAACATCAGTATCCTACTTTCGCTCCCACCGAGCTTGTTAACAGCATCAACAAAACGCTCATGAAGCTCAGGTATCCAGCGCATCCTTGGCTTTGGAGCAGTGTTTGAAGAAGGGAGGCTGTCAGCGCCAAGTTTATCACAGTTGAAAGGATCTGGTACACTCCTCTGAGTATGGCAGTACAAGTAACTTTGAGGTGTTGCACTTTTTGCATCAACTGTCTACAAAAAAGGAACAATTTTAAGTTTTTAACTGCATTCAGCATTGCAAGATGAAGTCTGCCACTTCAATTTTCAAAATCAAGTTCACTGATAAAGATCATATCATATGTTTTACATGTAGCATAAATACAAAATAAAACAAAGGAGAAGAGGAAGTCATGAAATAGTTAGGTCATGGCATGGCCAAAATATATATATCCAGATACCTTCAGGACAGATTCAGCAGAACCTACATTCTTCTGAAGCTGCATAGAACTCCCAGACGAGAACCACTCATTTAGTGGTGTAAGGTGAGTGTTAGGATCGACTGTACTGGTGTCTTGAACTTGTTGGCCAAAGATGGTGACATTTTTTGATTTGGAAAAATCGACACTAGCTGGATAATCAAATAAACCTAGGAGTTGCTCTTGGTTCGAACATATCTGTTTGGATATTTCTGGAAAGTCCATCACCAAAGATCTTGAATTACCCATTAATGATGGATGTGTTGCTAGCAATGGAGTATCAGGATCACATGGCTCAGTAACATATGATCCAGAACAAAGCTGCCCATTAGGTGATTCGTTGGTGAAATTGGAAGCTAACATATGTGTTGACACGGTATCATGTGCAGCCATAAAAGTATCAAATGAGGTGACAGAACTAATAGGCAGTTCCCTTTCAACAAAAGATGATCTCTGATCTGGAAAACTAGGAAGTGACACCTCTGAGAATGCTGGTATTAATGTTATAGCTGATGAAAGACATGGGGAACTCTACCACTGTGAAGCCGATTCATGGTTCATGTATGGCTGCATGCAGTACCCATCGGTTTAACCTGTTCAAGTGAAGCTTCAGTCATATCAATCGCCAAGTGCAGAGATTATTTTCATCAATCACGTGAAGAAAACAATTGGAGAAAAAAAAGTGGCTAAGAATTGACAAAAAAACTAAAGATTGTAATCATGATGTAATAGAGAGCAAACTGCAAAAGGATTGACAAAAGACATCTAGCATGAACTGTGGAGTCAAACCACTCTTTAAACATAAAGATATTAAGAGTTAAAAGGAAAGAAGTATGAGATTGGTTAGAGCAAGATACACCTAATAAAGTAGTTTATGAAAAGAGTTAATAAATGCAACGAAGAATACAAGGAAATAGAACATCAAAGAAAGAGATCATAAGAGAGAAAGCAGAAAGAACAAACTGCAACAATTGTAAGCTGAAATTGGCTTCTTGGCTGCTACTTGCTTGTTTCTTCAGGTAATTCAATGAAACAGGTGCTGCTAAACTTTAAATATTAGATACAAGTGAGACTAGCATCATCTGGAATCATCAGTTGTTTTCCTTTCAGAGGTCTGGGGTGGGGACCATGGTTCTGGACCGGGCTACATGTACCCCTTTCTTCATACAATGACCAAACTAATAGTCCACCGCCATTCCATATTGCAGCAACTTGAACAACATGCTCTCTTAATTTAGAAACGATAATTATCGAAACCAACGAGCTATTGAACACACAATCTTTCCCAGAGCAACATGTATACCTGCAATTTTTTAAAGCTTTACATGTCTCAAGATGGATAAATTAGGTTGCTACTACAAGCAGGGACCAGTGGTTCAGATATTGACCCAACCGTTTATATTGTGAAAGCTGGTTATATTAAATTACCAACATCTACCTTCCCAAAGCTTCTTTGTCTGATCAGCTAACTATGTGGGTGAAGCAACATCTATAATAAATTCCAACAATTAGCTTGTGTTCTAGGAGTTCTCTTTGGCAGGTGGCAGCTATGTGCCTTGTAGTTAACAAATCCGATTTGGCATGTACCGAACTCTTATTGAGGAGGTGGATTGACAATGTCCCATTCTACATTAGATTTCTCTTTTGCCATTATCCACTATCTCACACTTTTTAATTTCAAATGGAGCAGCAGAAGTAGAAAATCAGAGGTTCCCAGGCACCTCATTACTTCCAGTTGGAGTTCTGATCTGGTCTAGGTAGAATCTAAAACTAAAAGCATTAAGGGGAAAAGGCAATGAGGAAAAAAGTCAACTGGGCATTGATTGGTTTGCAGAATGGAAATGGTAGCAGCTTTAAAAAGAGGTAAAACATACTTAGGCCAATGTGAAGTACTGCTTGCAGTCAAGATAAACAGATGAAACTGGATTGCAAATCAAATAACAAAAAAATCCACACTACAAAATTATTATATATCATCACAAACAGCGCATTTATCACCCTAAAGAAATGTCCGTACGTTTCATGTCAAGAAAGCACAAAAAGAATAGAAGAATGAACACAGGTTGAATCTAGTAACAGAGTTTCATTTCACCTTGAAGACAAAAAAAAGAGGAGACAAATTCAATCTCTAGGTTTATGCATGAAATAGCCATAATCTATATCTCTTTCAGTTCAACTGTTTCAAGCATGGAAAAAGGCAGAATCAATTGATTTTCTGCTGTTTCAGGTTCAGCCAATCAATGTTTGATAGTCAGCTGAGGAATCAGTCACTCATATTTTTTCTTGAACGACGCAGGAGAATTGGCGTCATTTCATTAAAGCAGAAGAGTACGAAGATGTACAACATCAACCCTGACCCGCCGTGCGCTTGTGCAGACGCACGCGCACATACCAGTGACACACGCTAGTTCATGATCTTCAGATCATGGTACATGAAAAGTAAAAGATGCAACCAAGGAAGCCAGTCGATCAGTCACTCATTTAAAACTTAAAAAGTGAAATACTGAAATGTCAGAATCAGCGTGCAAATTGTTAATATTCAGTATGACCTTGAACAATAACTATGTCATCGTGGAACTATTAGATGAAGTTACTGAATATGGAATGCGTAGAGACATTGAATCCTTTCAGTAATCTCACCTGGAAGGAAGAAAAACAAGCTTTAGCTGAAAATTTCTGAGGGCTTGGGTGCTTATCTTATTTGAAATCTGAGAAAGGGAGCAAATGCAATTAAGAATAACTTACAGTTTCGATGCTGATCTATTTCATCTCCTCTGCAATTACACTTTCTGAAAAACAGTAAACATTAACACATAATATCTAACACAGGAATTTGAAATGTGACATATCTCATATTAACTATTTTTTAATAGCATACCGATCTGCAGGAGTAGCATCATGAAATTGCTTATCTATTTGAGCAAGGTATATCTGGAACAAGCTTGACCTATGCGATCAGTTACAAACATGGAGTTACCATTAATGATCACAAAAAATTAAAAAAGCCATCCATGAGGTAAAAGGTCAGCTCACCGTGGTCGAATTGCTGCGGCGGTAAGAACTGGAGGTAGAAGCCAAAGTAAGGATGGTTTACTCTCTAATGACTGTCTTGCATAGTCCAGAATATCCTTTTCCTGTAGTTCAAAGCTTTGGATGAAGATACATTATTTTAGGAGGTCTGAGAAAACAAAACATTGTAGATACCAAGATTAAAAATATATGCCCTCTTGCTAACAATTGTTATTGTGAGTTGTGACAGGCCCATTATGCATTTTATTTCCTGAGGGATCTCTGAAAGGCATACTAATCATAACTAACTAATAAAACTATTATGCAGTCAGTTCCAAAGTTTTTTTTGGTAGATTAAAACATACCAGAAGGCCCAATATAGTGTGTCAGATTTTTCTTATCAGTAAGTTGAAGGGTCCAAGTTGATTAGAAATATTACGAATGAATTAAAAGGACACATGCTGATTGAATGAAGACAAGGAACATGGTTTCAGAAAACAAATATTAGCATATAAATGTTAGGAACTGACTCAAGTACTGTTTAAATCAATCGAGCATCACTTGCACGTCAAACTAGACCAAGGTTAAAAAGACAAGTTATTGGTTTTGATAATGTTATTTACCATTGTTGAATGCAGACTAAGGACTGAGCATTAGCAGGTCTTATCAAAAATGTTTTTGTTTCAGTTTCCTGTCACATACTCACACGTGTAAGCACGGTTCCAGTAAGAGCATCGAAGGCCTGATTTGGTATACAACACACTACAGGTTCTGGCAGAGGAGTCTGATCATAGGCCCTCCTCAGATTTTAGTTACAGATGAACATTGAGGATTCATAGAAGCACCCTTGATAGTTTGCACAAAGACACACAATAGTGTTCAGTATTTAGGTGAACCTTCCTGAATTTGTTCTTAAGATGTACAGATAAATACTTAGTTGAGAGGGGTACAATCCCCATATTTCCCAAAAAAAAAAAAAAAAAAATCCCACTGAGTTAAAGTTTCCCAACATACAAAATCCTTGGCAAACTATTAACATGATATACGTGCAAAATAGGAAAAACCTCCAAATTAAGATGTTCGTCTTGGAATTTGTCCTTAGAAGTTCTGTGAAGGCACTGGTGCAGATCAGCGTACTTCTTGGATATAGGAATGAAACAGAAAGTGTGTGATACGAAGCCCTCTATCAATGTGTTCCATCGCCTGGTAATTGAACCCAGCAAGCATAGCTCCTACAAAGATAACACGTACATGTTGATGTGACAATGTAGAAAGTTTATATCCTAGAACCATATACAGATGAAGGAGAAAAGATGAGAAGTTACCATAGTTTCGACAAGACCACTATGACACGATTCGTCTAAACCTTTTAAGGGCTCAAACACTTTCCTCCACTGCTCTTTAGGAGCTTTAAAAATCAAACTAGCTCCAGACAAAACTCGAATGGTCCGCTCATCAAGCAAATATGACAAACACTTAGCCCTCCATTGCTTCCACATTAGAAACTCGTCGATCATTCGTGACGCTCTGTGTTGTAATAGCATTGAGTACGTTCAGACTGGGGCATGCTATTGTGCAAAATAAAGGACACAGAAATGTGGATTTTGACAATAAGATGCAATATCTTGAAGGTGAATGCTTACTTCGGAATCACTGGGGCGCATGGCTTATTACTACCATCACCCAAGCTGTTTCTTTTCACACTGTTCAAAAGTGTTTCCAGTCCTCTCTCGGCCAAACAAGCACATGATGCCAAATCCAGCGTTTTCTGAAATTCTTTAACTATAATCCGTGAATGGCCTGTGGATTCTGCATGCAGCTCATCAGAACTAGTGTGAAATCCACCATCACGACCATTCATGGTCTGCGCAAAACATGACAGATTCATATTCAAAATTGACTCGGCATACTGTTGGCATGGGTTGTGCGCACCACTAGCACAAATGCCATCAATATCCATCTCAACAACTGCTTCAAGAAGAGCAACAAAGTTTTCCATGCTCATTGTTTTTGGTTTCAGAAAATGCCGCATAACCAACACCCTTGCCATGGAAAGCATTTCTGAACGTACAGCAGCAAGACCCTGCACATGAAACAGAACATCACTAGTGTAAGAACCCCAGAATCAACACATACACCATACAGCTTTGGAAAAGCACCTTAGGGAACTCGGGGCTCGAAGTGAGCTCAAGGAGTGCAGCGTCGAGCTCTCTTGTAGAATCCTCGTACTGGCCCGAGTCACGCAGGTCCTTGAAAATCTGAACACAATGCAGGGACAATCGAGCAACTCAGCAGACACGTCTCGAAGCACTAATCAGCATCACTTACAAACAATTTGTCGCAAAAAAATCAGCAAATGTCTAGCACAAGAAAGCGGCACAGAGAAGACATTATCGAGTCGAAGGAAAGGACCGCAGGAGGCGAGAGGGATCGCCACTGACCTCCTCGAAGAAGAGCGCCCACCGAAGGGCCTTCTTGATCTCGTCGGCGTTCCAAGTAGCAGCGGCGCCGGACGAGGTACGGCCGCCGGCAAGGACAAGGACGTCGACGAAACCCCGCACCAGAGGGAGCACCTCCTCCATGGCCACCGCCGGGTGTGCCCACCCCATTTTCCGAGCCTGTTTCTCACAATCCTGACTTCTGTAGGGACTAAGGGCAAGAAATCCTTTTTCTATCACTAGTCCGAGGTCCTAAAATGAAATTGAAAATAAAACAAGGGGGTACTCGAATAATAGCAGCAAAACCCTAACCTCGCGACCGTATAAACGAGCCAACCCGCCCAACCCCCGCGCCGCCGCCGCCACTCAGCGCCGCGCTTGCGTTTCCTCCTCTCCGCTTCCAAGATGTCGAAGCGAGGTAAATCCCACGCTTCTTCCCACTCGATCTTCTCGGCCATCGTTCACCGCTTGTGCTGTTGTAGTTCGTTCAGGTTATATGTTGAGAAATTTCGTTTCTGATGCGTGAGTCCTTGTGCTATTTGGAACCCATCGCAAACGCGTAGATCATCTAATGTTGCAGTAGATGGGTTCGGGATTAATAATCTTTTTAAACGAATTATTCTGAATTATGATGCCACGGTCATGAGTTTGATAAGTAGTTAGATTAGATCTGAGGTTAGTTAGACGTTGAGCTTTGTGCCTTTGTTGTTTTAGATGTTAATTGATTTGTTAGGGATGTAAAATTTATATATTTGATTTGATTGCAGTACAGATCCACTCAGATTAAAAAAATGATGCTATTTAGAAGACTGGTGTCAGTTTCGTTTAGCCAATATTATTGTTAAATGTTTAGCTGCTACAAATCCTCCCGAGTGTTCTGTTTTTAATGTGTGAAGAGTTGATCGAATTGTCACATGGTGTTTTCCTGTTTCATGTGCAAAGAGAGAGTCTGGTTAATCTTAAGTGAAGCGAAGCATGTCACATTTCTCAATCTTAGGTGTTTCTGTATTTTATCATTTACTCCTACTTAGGTTCCTCTGTTACTTGACACCATCAGATGAAAGCTTTCTTTAAACAAACTTTGGGCATTTGTACAATTCATTTCACATTCTGTATTGTTGCCCATGGTTTACACTTCATAATGATGCATTGGAGTTCTGTGGTCTAAATGTGTTTTGAACTGCAGGACGCGGAGGTACTGCTGGTAACAAGTTCCGGATGTCACTGGGTCTACCAGTGGCTGCCACTGTGAACTGTGCTGATAACACTGGAGCCAAGAACCTGTACATCATTTCTGTGAAGGGGATCAAGGGGCGCCTTAACAGGCTTCCTTCTGCCTGTGTTGGTGACATGGTTATGGCAACCGTGAAGAAGGGAAAGCCTGACCTTAGGAAGAAGGTGATGCCAGCTGTCATTGTGAGGCAGCGCAAGCCATGGCGCCGAAAGGATGGTGTCTACATGTACTTTGAAGGTACATTGCTTATCATGACTGGGTGCACGAACTCTGAATGGTTTACTCATTTGAGCACTACTCTATTTATAGAATTACCGAGAATTCAGTTCTCTTGAATAGGCTTCTTTTGATTTAGTTTTGATTCTTTAGAGAGTGATGTCAGCTGAGATAACATTCTACTTTTGGTGCACTTCTAAATTTTAATAAACATGATGATCAACACATCATAGTTGTTTTATGCCCAATTGTAGTCTGGAATACTATATTCTGGGAAGTTATGTAGATTTTAGAATGCTTGATCATCTTTGTGTAAATAGTGTTGCTTCTCTACATAATGAAGAGTGACCATCGATTCTGGTCATTCGGCAAGAGGAAGCATATAAGCAAATTGGCCAGTATTAAACAGCATTGTGCATTTTTCTGCTGTGCAGTGTTACCTGTCTCCTGGCACATTTTCAAATATTCGTGGAACAAAGCCCAATACTATGTATTTGCTTAGATAGCAATAGCATGTTTTCATTTTTTTATAAAAAAAATCAAACTCTAGTAATGGTGAAGGTTTATGGCCTATATAAACATGACATAGTGTGCAAGTTAGATGTTGCATGTTGGTTGGATTGATACTAGTTATGCTTTCATCTAATTTGGTGTAAACCTACAGTTGTTTTGAGTTATATATTCTGTCTTGTGACATTGTTTGTGCCTTTTTCTCATATGTGGGTAGATTTTGAGTAGACCTTGGGTGGTCAGCTACTTTTTATATTTATCTGCTGCTCTTGTAGTCAACATCGTATTTACTTTAGCCTTGGGTTGAGATTCATGCTTCTATAATGTTCTCTGTTTATCTGATATTGCAGACAATGCTGGAGTGATTGTGAACCCAAAGGGAGAGATGAAAGGTATAGTCTTGATAGTTCTGATGGTTTTTATTCTGCTGTAGGCATAGTTGAAAATCATACTGGAATACAGCAAGCTGCTTAGCTTTATTATAAGCTAACACCACAGTTGAAATGACTTCCATTATGCAGGTTCTGCCATCACTGGACCCATCGGAAAGGAGTGCGCTGATCTCTGGCCCAGGATTGCTAGCGCGGCAAATGCGATTGTCTAATTGAAGCAGTTGGTTGAAGTTTAATTAAAATAGCAATTTCTTGTGTTGAGACTTGAGAAGAGAGCTCTTAGTTAGACAAGCTTTTGATGGCCCTAAAGATGTTTCCCCGGATGATGATTGTTCTGCTATCGTTTGCTGTTAGCTTTGATGACATCCTCCCCATATCGATAATTTGTTGCTTAGCCTGACATTTGGCAGAGTTTAAATGTTATAAGTTTTGATATCTCGTGCTGTTTCGCGTTGCTTTTCCTTGGGAGAGTTGAAACGTTGGGTGGAATGCAGGGATTCATGGCAAAGGCGTAGAATCTCAAGGGAATCAGTTCATTTTTCATTTAAGAAGATTCAGGAAACTGTCATTCGAAATATTTGTTGGTTTTTTGTCTTTGCTTTGCCATCCCACTTAAGAAATGACTTTATGTGCTCCGTTTTGAAAAGAATACTAAATAATGTTCAATTTGACTAAATTTAGCGAAAATATCAGCTTACTAGGCCCATTCCTCCAGATCTATTTGTAAAAGCGGGCTAGACCGGACGGTCCGATAGATGTCCAGGTCCGGCCCATCCCAACCTCGCCTAAACACATACTCCCTCCGTCCCAAAATACTTGACGTTCTCGCTTCTCGAGACAAAAAGTTTTTCCATCTGCCGGCAATTATATAAAAAAGAATATTAACATTTATAATACATAATTAGTACCATTAGATAGAACTTTGAATCTAGTTTTTTAATAAATTTATTTAAAGATATAAATGTTACATGTATTTTCTATCAATTGAGTCAAAGTTGAGAAAATAACAATGGCACGCATCCCATAGCGTCCTTCTTTTTTTGGACGGAGTAGTATAGTCGAAGCGTCCGTTCCCCACCAACAGTAGAGACAGGCATCGCAGCGGCGATTTCGAGAAACACCGCCGGATTCGCCGCTTTTCCTCGCCGTCGGTGGCCTTTTTGGCCCCGATGTGTTTGGGAAACAGCGGATCCGGTGGGTGACGTATATATCCTGTGCTAATATAGTAAGTTTATCTAGAATAAGGTTAGTTTTCTTACCGGTGGTTTCCTCGGCAAACTTTTGTTCCTTCCAGAGTTTCTCTACTATTGTCTGTGTTCTTGATGAGCGAGTCCTGGTGCTGTCTGAGGTGCTTGTGGTGATTGATGGTGATATCTTTTGCGGGGGTCTCAACATCGATGGGTATATCATCGTTTTTATCTTCTGCGTTGGTGTTTGGTTTCCCTGTGTTTTTCTTGGTGCCGTTGATGCCCAGGGTGCCAATGATAGTGCTGGACTTGTAATCCAGAATACGGCAATAGGTATATGGAGAAATTTTGGAAAGTTTGTCTACCAACATGTAGAGAAACCGGGTTGGATTTGGATCCCACCTTCTTTGGTGGTTTTGCTTCCCTTCGGGTTGTATTTGTCTCCGGTGAGTCAGGGCTGCCGGTGGCTTTTGAGGCGCCGGACTCCTTGTTTAACCGGCGATGTGATGGCCGGTGGCCATCTTCTTCAGCCAGGACGTTCAACGAGCTTACAGCATATCGATGCTCTCGATATGCGACTCATGGTGGCATTGAAAAATTGTGAAGGGCTATCATCCGGAAGGGGGTCGGCTTCAAGCTGCAAATTGCTCCGATCACCTGCGACGAGGTCAACCGGGAGGACTATGATCATGCAAGGACTGGGTTGTATTTTTATTTTCCTTGAGAGTGTCTTTGTAAGTTTTGGTGCAAACATTAAGAAGTTTATATAATATAGTTTCCCGGTTTCTAAAAAAAAAATATCTCGAGTGGCGAATTGAAGTCATTGGGACATGTGGGCCACGTCTCCTCCGCCGCACCCACTCCAGCTCCGGCGACCGCCGTCTCCTCCCTTCCTCGTCCGCCGCCGTAACAAGCGGCTGGACCGCATCGCGGCCTCACAGGATCCCCTCACCGCGCTGTCCCGTGTGCTCTGGGGGCGCGCGCTGCCCCCGTCGCAGCTCGTCCTCGCCGTGCGCCACGGCTGGACCGCGGCGTGGCAGCTCCTGATGCGGCAGCTGGCGCCGTCCGACCCCGCGACGGGCGCCTTCACCCGCTCCCCTGCCCGCTTCCCCGCCGTCGCGGGGAAGCCCAGCCCCCGGCTCCACCTCTACGTGGGCCTCCCCTGCCCCTGGGCGCACCGCACCCTCGTCGTCCGCGCGCTCCTCGGCCTCGAGCCCCGCCTCCCGGTCTCCGTCGCCGTCCCGGGGACGACGGCGCGTGGTCCTTCACGCCCGACAGCCCCGACCGGCTACACGGCAAGCTGAAGCTCCGGGAGGTGTACGCCCTGCGGAGCGGCGGGTTCGAGGGCAGGGCCTCGGTGCCGATGCTCTGGGACGCCGAGCGCCGCGAGGTGGTCTGCAACGAGAGCATCGAGATCGTCAAGTTCCTCTGCGGCCTCGCGGGCGACGGCGCCGGCGGCCCCGACCTGTGGCCGCCGGAGCTGCGCCAGGACATCGACCGCTGGTATGCCCTCATCTATCCCAGCGTCAACAACGGCGTGTACAGGTATATCCAGAACTGGATTCCTTTGCAGCATTGTCCTTGACCTGATCGAATCACCATGTACATCAACTGAATTCTCTGATCCCTAGCTGATAATTCTGTGATCGAATTGTCAATTGCAGGTGTGGGTTTGCGCAGAGCCAGGAGGCGTACGACGCCGCGGCGAGCGAGCTGTTCGGCGCGCTGGACACACTGGAGGCGCACCTCGCCGGCTCCCGCTACCTGTGCGGGGACAGGCTCACGCTGGCCGACGTCTGCCTCTTCACGACGCTCATCCGCTTCGACCTCGTCTACAACACGCTGTTCCGGTGCACCAGGCGGAAGCTAGCCGAGTACCCCAGCCTCCACGCCTACACGCGCGACATCTACCAGATGCCCAAGGTCGCCGAGACGTGCGACATGGAGGCCATCATGGCAGGATACTTCAAGACACTCTTCCCGCTCAACCCCGGCGGGATCCAGCCACTCCCACCGGCGACCTGCGATAGGGAGTCGCTCTTGAGGCCACATGGCAGGGAGGCCATGTCCTCTGCTGCTGGTGCGTCGCTTGAAGCAGCTGCGGTTTCATAAATTCATTCAGGCTATGAACTAAGCTTCTGAAACTGCAGAAAGAGTTCATAGTTCTACTTTCTACGAGATGCTGATGCTGCAGCTTCACAGGATCAAATCACATAGGCAGTAACTGTCATTTGCAAATATGAGTCACTGATTAAGGGCCTGTTTGGATGCACCAACTAAACTTTAGCTTGCTAAATTTAGTTGCTAGACATCCAAACAGTCAGCTAAAAGAGTAGCTAAACTTTAGCTGGGTTTAGCTACTTTCACCTAGCTAAAGCTAGCTAAACTTTAGCTGAGTCTATTAGCTAGAGCATCCAAACACCACGGCTAAAGTTTAGCTAGAAAACTTTTAGCTAGCTAAAATTTTACTTTGAAATTTTAACTAGCTAAACTTTAGTTAGGTGCATCCAAACAGGCCCTAAATATGTTTGTCAAGATCTGTGCTGCCAGTGATGAGTATGATAGTCTTTTGGATGAAGGTAGATTGGTTCTGTTCAGTGTACCTAAACTCTGAATTTCCACGTGCTTATTAGAATCCTTAGTGTAATAAATCGGTCCTGTTTGGATATGTAAATAAATTTTGTAAAGCAGCTGATGAGTTGTATACAAGATGAATCTTATTGACTAATAATGGCATGTGTTCTAATATATGTTCTGTCTATACTGTGGTGCCATCACTGTCTAAATATGCTTATATGCATCAGAACTGTCTGCAAATGAGACTTGACTTCTATATGATATGTTTGTCTAAACGATAACATATCCACGACAGGTGGCACTGGTTAATAAGTAAAGGTGAGCATTTATATTGTTGCGAGTGAGAATTGCATGCTGTATGTAGTACTTGAATACTTGATTCTGGCACTCAAGCAAAATTAATCAAAACACAACTCACTGCAATCTCCAGAACCAGATTTAATCTGTTGATTACAGAGTTTAACTGCATAACAGATTAACAGCGAAAATCTGCATCAGAACCACATATTCCAATGCTCACTCACATTGCGTGAGATTGCTTACAAATATGGTATATGCTCAAAGATGACGAAGAAGACAGAATGTAAAACTACCTCCAAACAACATTATTTTTACAATATTGGATCGACACCTTTTGTTTCCATAAACAGCTTGTGTTCTCTAATGTATTCAATTACTTCGTCACTAGTAAGATACTTTATCGATAGACATTTCCTTATGCAGTCTCTGAAATTCAGTCATACATAGAAGCACACCATTGTTCAAGAAGCGATTATACACATGAATAGCATAAACTGTCCACAAACAGATGCCTGTAAGAATTATACCTTACTCTTGATGAACTGATCTGATTTGGCACAATCTCATCGACTGAAATGATGTTATCCTGGAAAGGAGTTGACAAATGATCATATCCTGTGAACTTCAGTAAATAAACTTATTCTACTTCCATTAAAATTATCAGAAAGTTTGTACCCTGCATTCATGCAATATGTCACTGTTGGCTATCAATTTTCCAACATCCTTTCCTTCTCGACGTATACATATGACACCAAAGTCCTTGCATATGGTTCTAACTTGGAAGCAAAAGTGTCAGCAAAGTAAGTTGATCCACAAGGAAAATAAAAAAAATGAAACTAAAGAGCTACCTGAAAGTTTATTATCAGGTAGTTTTTTTGCAAAAAAAAAAAGGTGCAAAAGTTTATTATTAGCGAAGCTCAAGAGTTCTACCTGGTCTAGGATCCAAACACCTGGAGTGCTGAATGACTCTAGCAAGTCAGAACCACATAAAAGCATTACCTTCAGGCTAGCTGAAAGAATTAATTAGTAGCTGATAACATCACCATTGAAGTGTAAACTACACCCATGGGTTCCAACGGACACTAGTATAAAAACTTTACATGTTATGTTGGAGCACAACAAAATAAAATAAAATCCTCATATACATACCTTGGTCAGCTACACCATCCTTGCACAGTGCATTTCGAACTCTTGAAAGAACAGTCAAAGTGCGCTGATAACCTGTCTGCATAGCCTATCAAGACAAGACAGAAACTCATATTATTCATAGCATAACCCAAAGAAACTGACTGAGAGCATGTAGAATCAAGTTACCTCCCACGGATCAACCATCACAAAAGATGAGCTTTTGCACGCAAGTTCACAAAAGCGAATTCGATGAGCAGCCGGTAAGAGGTCCTAAACAACTTTTAAATCTGAACTCAGTTAAGAGAACATGAACATTAAAGAATACGGTTCCATATGCTTTATGCGAGGCCATAATATTAATATGTACCTTCTTCTTATATGCATCATTCACCGGAGACATGTAGCCGCCCAACACAGAATAACCTCGCTGCTCAAGTTCATCCTTTGCCAATTCTACAGCAAACAGGGACAACAAGAAACTTCACTACTCGCTCCCAAGTCCCAATCACAGACTGAAGGGGTGCCAAAGAAGCGGCAGTAGAAATTATCAAGCTTCGAAGCATACCAAACATGCGCAGGTGCATGTAGGTGGGAGGGTTGAAGCTCCCGGTTGCCACGAGCACGACGCCACCTCGGCTTCCTCCGTCCCTGCCGCAGCCGCATCAGAGAATCCGGGGATCAGATGGCAGACTAGCCAATCCACATCCACCACGCGATCGAAACAGGACAAGACCAGATTTCTGCTACCTGTCCGGTGCTGTAGAGAGCTTCTCTCGTGGGAGAGGCACGTCCACGCCCACCTCCTCCATCACCGGTGAGAGGAGAGCAGGCGGCGCTCGCCGTAGCCGCGCGGTGCTGCGGTCTTGGGGAGAATCTCTGCTGCCGCTGGGCACAGTTCTCAGTGTGTTATTATGGGCTTTAATGGGCCATTAAGAAAGAGAAATGGCACGAGGCCCATCCTAGGTCCACAAGCACACAAACCTTTCTTCTTGGCGGATCGAGAAACCGGCCAACAGCGGGGCTAAATAATAAGTTGGAAAAAGTCTATTTTGCTCCCTCAACTATCACGAAATTCTACTTTTTCTCCCGAAACCCCAAAACCGGATAAACAACCTCCCTCAACTTTTCAAACCATGCATTTTCCTCCCTGAGTTGTTTTGATAGTGGTTTTGCTACAGTGCCGGCGGTTTTGTCTTTTTCTTTTTTATTTATTTCGGCTGAACTTTTGAAAAATTATAATAAATCATAAAATACAAAATCTAATTTTGTTGGACTTCATATGAGTACATATACACAGTGAATATATAATATGGTATGCTTTAGTACAAATTTTTTGCTAGTCTTTTTTTTATTTATTTTGGTCAAATTTTGAAAAATCATAGTAAATCATAGAAAAATCAAAAAAATGGAAAATCTAATTTTCTTAGACTCCACATGAGTAGATCTACAAATAAACATATAATATGATATATTTTAATATAAATTTCTTGCTGTAGCTTTCGATCTATGCTTTTCTATAATTAATTAAAATAATTCATAAATGTAGCTTCTATAACTATTTTGTTACACTAAAGCATATCATATTATATATTCACTGTGTAGACCTACTCATATGGAGACAAGAAAATTTAATTTTCCATTTTATGATTTTTCTATGATTTACTATAATTTTTCAAAGATTTAGCCAAAATAAATAAAAAAGAAAAAGACTAGCAAAAACTTTAAACTAAAGCATAACATATTATATATTTACTGTGTATATCTACTTATGTGAAGTCCAACAAAATTAGATTTTCTATTTTATGATTTTTTTGTGATTTACTATAATTTTCCAAAAATTTGGCCAAAATAAATAAAAAGAAAAAAGACAAAACCACCGTCACTGTAGCAAAACCACCATCAAAACCACTTCAGGGAGGAAAAGCGCATGGTTTGAAAAGTTGAGGAAGGTTGTTTATCCGGTTTTAGGGTTTAGGGAGGAAAAGTAGACTTTCGCAAATAAGGGAGCAAAAGTAGACTTTTTCCTAATAAGTTTTACTAGCCACTATTATAACAGATATCACAAAGATTGTTAGTGATTTCTATCAAAACATATAAGATTTTCTTTGTTAATGCGGATCCTGGAAGTTAATCCTTCAGTTTTGAATGTTGAGTCCTGCCAGATTTATTAGTGTCAGTGTTGATTTTGTCACACTGGTTACAGAATTGTCTTTTGAGTTTTTATCTGGTTATATGTTTGTTGGAGAAGCGTCTGAGACGCGTCTGAGACTCTGCATTTCCAATGACCTTTTTGCTTGTAACGGTTACAGCGGAAATAACTGTTAAAACTGGTGAGCTGTAGCATGGCTAGCTGACTGGCTTATTCGCTGGTAGCCTGGTACTAATAATAACTGTCAGAAATCCCATGGCCAAATATACAGCGTCTGCGCTGTGACCAACTCTGCAAGCAGCCTAAACTTGCTTCATGACAGCCCGATCGTGCCCCGGCAGGTAATAAGTAACCGGTGTTCCTTTCTTCGTTGGACACCTCCATCGATCCCCAGCCGGCGGGATGTCGGCGCCGGCCGGCAACGTCGTGGACGAATCCCTGTCGTCCCCGGCACGGCCACAACCGTCCTCGCCGTCGCACCTGCTTGAGGTGACCGTCATCTCGGCGCAGGACCTGCACCGGCGTCGGCTGGCGCGCCGCGTGCGCGCGTACGCCGTGGCGTGGGCGGACGCGGGGCAGAAGCTGCGCACGGGCGTGGACCACGCGGGCGGCGCCGTGCCCACGTGGAACGACCGGTTCCTGTTCCGCGTCGACGGCGCCTTCCTGCGCTCCGACACGGCGGCGGTGACGGTGGAGGTGCGCGGCACGGGGGGCTGGGCGCGGACCCCGTCCTGGGCGTCACGCGCATCGTGGTGAGCACGTTCGTGCGTCCCGCCGGTGGCGGAGGCCGCGCTGGCCCGCAGGTGGCGGCGCTGCAGCTCCGGCGGCCGCGCTCGCCCCGCCCGCAGGGCATCGTTAACGTGGCCGTCGCGCTTCTGGACGCCGCCCGCGCGCCGCCGCTCTACGGCGTGCCCGGCGGCTCGCCCGACGCCGTCGCCGTCAAGGACCTCGTGATGAATCGCCCTGATGAGGCGTCGCTGTGCAAGGTCGGCGAGACCGGCGAGGAGCCGGAGCCGGAGCCGGGCGTGGACGATGGGCATGGCCAGCAGGCGCGAAGCAACCCGGAGTCGTTGGTCGGTCAGTCCGGGCACCTGGACCCCAAACGCGCCGCCGTGGAGCAGAGGAAGCTGGAGCTGACGCTGGAGAAGTGGAAGGCGGAGCTGTGGCCTGGCCTCAAGGAAGGCCGGCGCAGCGGCAGGCGGAGGCGGCGCCGGGCGGCGTCCTGCTTTCGGGGTAGCGCCGACTGGGACAGGTAACAATGATCGATCGCATGGAGATGGAGCAGGATGCACGGCTACGGAGACGGAGGAGGCGGCATGACAGGTAACATGAATCTAGTTCCACAAACTGTCCACTTACCTCTGGTATTTCTTAACAAAATAGAGGTAGTTCCTGGGAACAATAATGGTTCTGTTTATCTTAGCACTGGCATGTTCCAGCAATAATTCAGCCTCTGATACAAACAGTTCCAGTTAATGGGCATTTCTTGTCAATGTAGGTCCCTGTGGGCAAACAAATATTAATGCTCTGTGCATTGTTTTCATGAGACATAGTACTTGGAATCATCATAACCTAATTGTTTTCCAAATAGCAAATAAAATTTGCAACACAAAGTAATTTGGAACAGACGACCATCATCGTCCCAATTATCTCAAATAACAATGAAGCACTTCAAACAATTATAGGTAGACCTACAGATGAAGGAAACCATTATACCATCACTTGCTTCCCTGGGAGTCTTCAAGCCAAGGCCAATGCTCTTCCACAATCGGTTGCCTCCCTTGCCTGGCTTCTTACCCTTACCAGATATCTTTGAGCTATCAAGTTAACAAATCTACTGTCAAGAAATGTATATTGCTCATGGGGAATAGAAAGCATGGAAGAGGCAAGGAGCTCTCACCTGAGGACAACCTTAGGCTGCTTGAGGAAAGCCTTCTCCGTCTCGCAAAATGGGTACATACAAAACATTAGAACTACTTTTTGCAGCTAGTTTGAAACTACATGAATTTGCTTATACCCATGAACAAATAGAGAATAGAAAACTTGGCAAGTCTCTAACCAACAAATGAAAGCCTTATCCAGTTAACAAAGCAAGCGGCGAAGAAAAGACACCGCCAAAACTCCAAGGCGGCGGCGGCCCGCTGAATTCCATCCACCATTCAAATTCAAAATTGCGGGGCATTCAAAATATGGCGCCAAACACATATGGTAAGCATCATAATCGACACCAAGCAAAACTGGGAAACAAGCAAATCAAAACCATCAGCAAACAATATATCACAACAATCAACCTCTAGTTTCCTTAACTGCAGCCATGATAACAACACATCCGTCACAATTCAGTTTCATTACAACACCAACACTCAAATCATAGAACATGCCCGTTAGTACCTAACTCTCATCCGCACCCCACCGGTTCAATCACACAACTTCACCCACCAAAATACAAAGGTTGTTGCGGGTGCATCATCTCCTCCTTGCTACTGCTACTAGTTCATATGAGGCACCAAAATAGAAGGAAATAAACATACACCAACCTTACCTGCTTTTGCGGGTTCCACGCAATCAAATTGCTACTACTACTAGTCCATTTGACATCTACCATGTACAAAAGAGTGCCCTCCTTTCAGGCACTGACTTTCCTCGCCATCATCCCCTCCTTGGTACCCTGCATGGCCAAATATGAGCTCACATGTCATCCCAATTCAACTGCATGCTTCACAAAGCTAACACGAACGAACACAATTGTGCAAATCATCTACAGGTTACCTTACCTTCATCACTTGTTTGCCACCGCAGACCAACAAAGAATGTAATCCCTCGGCTCCGAATAGTCCATCCTCAAAGCGCGCACCCACCCATTGTGGCACCGGGTATGGCGGCTTCTTGGTTCGGTTACGCCACATCGAAAAATTCTCCAAGCCACAACATGCAAAGCAACCATTTTAGCTTGTTTCTCTCTGCAAGACAACGGCATCTCTTCGTATATATGCCACCTACCTTTCATTACTCCAAACCGCCGTTCGACAATATTTCGCGACCTCGAATGTGCTCTGTTAAATCTTTCCTCTAAAGTCAAGGAATCACTATCAACTCCTCGGAAGTCCGAGCGATGGTACCTTGTATTCCCCCGTAAGGAGTCATGAACCCGGGCCCGTCCATGTAGCCGGCATCCGCCAAATAGTACCTACCTGTCCCAAGCACAACACAACATTAGGTTTGCACACATTGGGCTCAAACGCAAAAGAGTATTACTTACGGTTTTTTGAGTCCATTACCTTCCGGAGGATGCGGGAAGTTTCGCAGCTTCTTGCACTCTTCAAATCACTTTGCCGTGTCATGACACGCCCGACCATTCCACTACCCACAAATACATACTTGCCGGACATGTCCACTATGACACATACGTTAAGGCTTGGGTCCTTATTCCTATTCGTGTAGTCACCTTTCCAATTCTTCCTAGCCTTGATTTTCACATGAGTGCCGTCAATTGCCCCAATGCATCCATCAAACAATGGATCATATTTGGCTAGGTTTCCATCCACTACCCGATAGGTAGGATCATCGGGAACTACCACGGTGCAAGCCCACCTAAACACACATTCAAGCACCTCTCAGAACCTTTTCACTAAGCGTCCCCTCGTTGATCTTTCTAGCCTGTCTTTACCTTCCCTCACAAAGACTTTTATGTCCTGCAGTCCACAAAAACATAGCCAGTGCTTCCAAAGACGAGCACTTACTTGTTCCAGGCAGGCCAAACTGGAGTAGGATGTTGTGCAATGCCAAGAATTCATTGGGGTACATGCGGAAGTTGATGCGGCACCTCACTGGATCTGATAATGATTGCTGCACCCACTCCTCGCCTGAAAGCTTCCATCCATGCCCCATAGTTCGCAGATACCGCCACTTGGTAAGCAACCATTCTAGCCTTTTCATGAGCACACCAGTCTTTTTCAAGGTTGTAATGGTCTGCTCCGATTCGAATCGCATGATCGTTCATCGCTGTACTCGATTCATCACTCGCCGCTCATCATCGCC
Source organism: Chrysopogon serrulatus (assembly GCA_015844335.1). NCBI lineage: Eukaryota > Viridiplantae > Streptophyta > Magnoliopsida > Poales > Poaceae > Chrysopogon > Chrysopogon serrulatus. The sequence goes on along the minus strand of JADLZL010005702.1, from coordinate 11,104 downwards.
ACACATCAAAGTACCTCCCCACGAGGGATTAAAACAGCAAATGCCAAATTATTAGCATCAATAGAAGCGGAATTAGCATATACGTACCTTTCACGGCCAATTTTCGATGTAGTGTCCAACCTTATTATCCCGCACACTTTGCACACAAATGGTTGCAACGAATCTACAAGCCGAGATTACCACCCAACTCACTAAATTTACATGAACAGATATGGTTGCAAATGCATTTATTACAAAACTTAAGAGTCTCAGCTACCAATTTGAAAAATCCAATATTACATCAACGACTCATTTCAACACATTGTTCAAACCATACATGATACACACCACGACGACGGTGGGACCTGATTTATTTCAAACTCTCAATGCTCACAAGTTATCGTTACACGTATACACTCACAAACCGCCACACCGATTTACTTGCACTTCAAACACAAGACAACTCCCATGCAGCTCTAACCCGGGCTTCATGGCCCTCTTTGGTTTTGAGCGCAAAGAAAGCCTTGCGATGCTCCTTACTCGAGCACGGGGCTATCGTATCGCTGAAGTCCGATCCGACTTCGCTCTTCCCATCTTCGGTCGGGACCTTAGTAATGACATCTATGTCGTTGTTCGACTAGATTTGGAAAGGCTCTTCCCGTGCTCTCTTAAGACGTCACTAATCTGATTGCAAAGAAGCTTACGCCACGGACTCCTCTACGACTTGGCTGCCTTTACCCTTCCCCCTGGCTGCTCATAGAATAATCTATGTTGAGCCGCCTACCCTTGTGATGGCGGTTAGGCGTTCCCTCAAGGGGATAAAGGGCTGGGGCTGCCTGGTGTACCGGGCTCCAACCGACTACTGGGCCGAGTCATGTGAGGGGGTGAGGCATATGGTGGATAATGTGCAAGCCGTGGGGGGTAAAGGCCCCCCAGTGTGGTCCCCTGTAGTGCTGCATAGGTTGAGGGGTACACAAAGATGTGGTGACCCGCAATGGCGGTGTGTGACGCATATGCACTGCCGGTGAGCCCCGCACTATGCCTTGGGATGGGTGCATAGGAGGAGGTGTACCCAAGCCTGTGGGTGAAAGCACAAACGCTGCAGGGGATGTAGGGGGACGTGGAGGAATTGGTGTCTGACTCGGAGGGGTTAGCGTAGGATCATGGCCACCGCATGAAATCAAGTTTCCCCTATCACGGGGTTCTGCCCCCAAGCAAAGATCTCGAGCTTGTCCAAGCATGGGGGACATTTGTACTCGCCCAATTCATTGTCGTAGGGGTCCTGCACGTGTGTGAACGATGTTAGTAAATTAGTGTGGGTGTGTACTACTTGTTAGTAATGGGCGGCGTGAGTTCGTAGTTAGTACCTCTGTGCCATCACCATCAAAATCTGGACCCGTGATTTCATCAGTATCTGGATTGCGACCTAAACCAGTCCTTTTATATCGGCCGTCCCTCCACCTAAAGTATGCCCTTCTCGTGTCCCCCCACTTGTTCTCAAGTTGTTTTTTGTTTGTAGTTATGATTAAATTGTTGATCCGGTTGTACGCACGATGGACATTGTGCCAACCAAGGTTAGTGAGGGATTTGTTCTCCCAATGGTGTGCATTTTTCTGCTGAATAATTAGATCCAACAGAATGGGGGTGTACTTCATGCCCTAGGTAGCACGAGGCTTAGACATCTGTAGTTTGGTAATACGAGGTGTTATGGGCATGAACAAAAACAAAGCTAAAATGAAACCTAGATAGGGTTCAACGGTGAAATATAACTGCGAGGGAAAAAGGAAGGGGCTTGCCTTGGTGCCGTGCCGCAGCGCTTGTGTCGCAGATTGTAATGAGGTGGTTCAACGGGCGACCATGACGCCGACGACGAATCTGCCAGGATGGGCAAACAAATTGGACAAACCCGTACTTCCTACATATGTGCATATGAAAAGAATGTTATAAGCACCTACGTAGTACAAATGAACGCATGAGAAGCACATCAGTTTACTAACATGGAGAATGTGTGCTATAATAGAAAGCTTTGTAGTGCCATAACCCATAATGGATGTAACAAACTTAAACAGAGAATCAGTATATGGAATGAAACCGGGCGGCAAATGACCTTGTATGATCTAGCAGCCAGCTACATGAAGAGGGAGGCAAGGGGCAGACAACTCTGCACAAAGATGGTCAATAATCATGGATCTAGCAATACATAATACTGATGGTGCTACGCAGAGGCGGAGCCAGGAGTCAAACATAGGGGGGGCCAAGTTGTCCATGAAGATTTAGAATTCAAATACGAATTAAGGCCAAAGTGTTTGGGGATATTTTGTAAGGCTCATAGCGAACAATTGTTAATCATTTCCTAGCTAAACAAAGTCAAAACATAGCCACGTCAAATAGAAAACATCACGAGTACCATCAGTCACATTTCGAAGGAGGAAAATAAATGAAATAAACCAAAAAAACAACTGCAGAAACACCTAAATACAGGCACTGAGCTCAACAAGATGTTCTACACACAATGTGTAGCCTCCTAATTGAGTACAAGCATGAATGACTTGAGCAGCATATGCTTAAGACTTAGATAGATTGAAACCATTTCATTGCTTCCAAAGTGATCAACCAGGCATCTAACCTAGCTTTTGAAGCCTGAACCAACAGGTAATTGAGTACAATATTTGCAAACAGGAACTAGTCTAGCCTAAACCCATATATGACAGCAGAGTCCATATACCAAGTGATGTGATCTTGAACCTAGGAAATTAAAACACGAACAACACATCGGAATCAAGCAATATACAAGCCATCCCAGCAGCTAGACCACATCATCGGGTTCGAGGCGGCCAACAAGAGTCGACCACGGTGCCCTTTCTCGGGACCCCGCAACCAGCGGAAGAAGAATCCGAAACACGCAGGCACACGAACCCCCCTCCCCAATACGAACTCGAATCGAACATAAGTTAGCTCAGTTCGTGCGAGGCGTTTCCTACCCAGATCTGGCGCCCGTTGTCCCCGGTGGCAGCCCGCATCCACGGCGTAGCTCCGCCGCTTCCGACAAATGACTAGCCCAACCTCGATGTACCAATAGATCCGAGCCGTGCATTCGCGAGGGAAATGGCAAATACACAGAACGCCAAGAGCTACGCAGTCTGAGGGAGAGGAGGGGGGGGAAGCGCAAGAGGAAGAAACCAGCATCACGAGGGTGTGGATGCAAGCGAGCACCGTCGCCGATCGAGGACGGCGAGAGGCGGAGGTGGCCGCCTGGCTCGGAGCCGATGAAGAAGAACGGCTCACCGGCCATGACGTCGATAGAGTGAAGCACGGAGCAGTCGATGCGGAGCCTCGGTGGAGTTTCGGCTGGATGCACCGGGAACCGGGGGGTCACGCACGGGGGCGGAGTACGGCGGATGCGTGGAGAGGGCGGGGAGTGACGGCCGATCGTTGAGACGGCGGAGAGTTGGGCGAGGAGAGGAAACCCTAGCCGATGGGGAGCAAATGAGAGTGGCGCCGAGGCAGGGCGGGGGGCGGGTTGTGCGGCGGATATTCACCGCTCGTTGGGATGGGCTGGGGGCCGGGCATGCATAGCCTCATCTCAAAAACCCGAGCTGAATTTCAGCCCATCCGAACAAGGCCTTTGTAATTTTTCAAGATTCTTTTTTAGGTTTGTAGCAGCGATTCGGCTTCATTATCTGTTTAAAAAAATATAAGTAATATAAAACAAGCAAAAAAAATGACCATAATGCCTTAGTCTCTGCATGTATGTTATGTTGCGCACTTTGGTATGAACTTTTGATTATCCGTGCTACAGCGAAGTGTAACACTTTTTTTTTTTTTGCGCAACGGTCTCTGTTTTCGTGATGGGTCATACTCAATATGACCGATCGCATCAAGCACTGCCGCCGCGACGCGGCCAGCCCCCACGTGCTCGTGCCCCACCATGCAGGTGCCCGCCGCCCCCCGCATAAAGACAAAGAAGAAGATCGACATCGGCAACTAGGGTTCTAGCATCACCGGCGGCTCTAGGTTTGTTTTTTTATTTGGGGTAGAGCGAGGGGAGGCGACAGTGGCACGACAGTAATTTTTCAAGATTCTTTTTTTTAGGTTTGTAGCAGCGATTCGGCTTCATTATCTGTTTAAAAAAATATAAGTAATATAAAACAAGCAAAAAAAATGACCATAATGCCTTAGTCTCTGCATGTATGTTATGTTGCGCACTTTGGTATGAACTTTTGATTATCCGTGCTACAGCGAAGTGTAACACTTTTTTTTTTTTTTTTTTTTGCGCAACGGTCTGTTTCTGTGATGGGTCATACTCAATATGACCGATCGCATCACAAGCACTGCTGCGACGCGGCCAGCCCACGTGCTCGTGCCCGACCATGCAGGTGCCCGCGCGCCCCACCGCAGACAAAGAAGAAGATCGACATCGGCAACTAGGGTTCTAGCATCACCGGCGGCTCTAGGTTTGTTTTTTTATTTGGGGTAGAGCGAGGGGAGGCGACAGTGGCACGACAGTTGCGATGGGCGAGGCAACGGTGGGGCCGTGGGGCAGTGCAGCGAGGGACGACAGTTGGTCAGGGCAGCGGTGGGGCATCGCGGTGGAGCTAACCTACAGCTGCCCTGTGATTAGAGGAGGGTAGGGTCGAGGGGCGGGCGCGGGAGGCGAGGTGGCGCGATGGTGGGCGCAGGGTCGAGGACGACAACGAAGAGGATGGAGCCAACCGCTACCTTGTGTTTAGGGGATCGCGGGATCAAGAAGGAAGACGTCGGGTGGCGTGACCTGTTGCATGTTATTTGCGTCCTAGGACAAAGTGTAAAATCAGAAGAGAGAATTTTCTCTATTAGATGACCAACAACTAACAAATCAATACGGCCATAAACTCTCAACGTCAAAAGATATTAAATTATCAGTTGATCTCAATATATCTAGTACACACTACGTTAGTATATTACATGCCATATGAGATTGAACGACACCAACAGCAAGTTAGCAACATATACAGACAAATGAGCTATTACTACTATATATATACATATAGCAAATCCTTTCGACCTGTGTACGTGTAATATCAATCGATGTCACTGGTGAGGACTCGTTGTGTAGATGATTGAGTGGTGATGCATGCTTCCTCTTCAAAGCGCAAATACAGCCTTTTGACGTCCAAAATGCTCTCCCTGCATGTTGCCGAGCTTTGCACAAGGCCAACAACCATATAGCTGTCGTTTTTCATATATATAAAGTACTATAGTGTAGCATACTAGCATTAATCATTATTCTCCTTGAGGGTTTGTTGAATTTGCAATACAGCTACTGATCAGGTTCATGACCAGATAATACGTTTGGTGACGCTAAATAAATAGCCCACTAAGCTGTTTAGTGCGTCGATAGTGGCCATAACACAAGAACACCTAAAAAGCATAGCGTTCCCTCAAAAAAAAAAAAAAAATAAAAAGCATAGAGGGGAGCGCACTCCATCTACTATAACGCCGTCATATATATAGCCCGTTATTTTTAACGTTGATATTTTATGATACTAAATGTGTGTAATATGAAACTACACTCCATGACTGAATCTAATAACATTTATCCTGTATCGTAAATATTGATATAATTTTGTGTTAATTTACTCAAAGGTTGAGATGGTTTAGATAATATATATACTAGATTGTATTTCTCTTTAAAACTGAGAAGGTATGTAAGACATACGTATATATCTAACAAGAAGGCATGATGTCATAGACCAAAATTTGTTGAGCTGCTTTAGCAAAGTTCACAAACTATTACACTTCCCCTCTTCAGCTGCAGGCACTCATGCCGGTCGGAAACCTGAACTCGCACCATGGTGGCTGGAGCAGAGAAAGCGCGTCGATCGCCAGTCGTGGCCGATCTTCGACTCTATGCTACTTCTGATCACGTGGAACCTGTGGAAGGAACGGATCGAATGCTTGGGTGTTCTCGCGAGCATCTGCCCCTGCTCGCGACGTGGTGACCGCGATCACCGTTGAAGGCACAGAGTGGGCGTCGGTTGGGTACTCGCCGCGCTGGTGGCCTTTGAGCTTCTCAGGTCGCAAAACTCGATTCCAATGTAACTAGTTACAGCAACATCCAGTAGTGGTAGGCTCTCCCGGCTTGTCCTAGCCCGCTCGCTTCGGACTTGCCATTGCGACTTGTTTGTGTGCTTATTCTTCTCCTCTTAGTGAAATACGGGCTACAACCCTACCGTGAAAAAAAAACCAAACTATTACACATCTCCTTAGGGCCTTTTTTGGTGTGCTTGAGTGTGACAACCAATACAGTACACACTGTGTATATATAGTACTGGCGTAGGACGATATGATACAAAATGGAGGTGGCGGAGGCCGGAGGGGCACCACCACCATCACCACCAGAGCAGCAGTCGAGCACGCGCGAGAGAGACGCACCACCAACCCAACTGTACGTGCCGCGCGCTCGGCCGATGATGGAGCCAGCTCCAGCTTTATATATGCCTGCGGAACGCAACGACGGCCGGACGACGCCACGGCAGCACAGCACGCAGCTGGGTCGGATGGCGGCGAAGGCGCACCTCGTCCTCGCGATCATATGCGCGTGTGTCGTCGTCGTCGTGTCGCTGAGCGGCGCCGCCATGGGCACCGGCACCCCCCGCGTCGTGAGGTTGCCGCCGCCGCCGCCGATGATTGTGACGACTATGGCGGCCCGTGGCGGCAGGGTGGAGGATCAGGAGGTGGCCGGGATGGACTCAGAGGCGCACCGGAGGGTGGTGCTCGCGCTGCAGGGCGCGCTTTCGTCGTCCGGGGGCTACCGCAGCGTGCTCGTCGCGGACCGACCTGCGTGCAATCCCAATTGTGCCAATCCTGGTCAGCCGTACGTACCTAATCACTGTAATAAAAAAATATCAAAACCCGGAGTGCTAATCTTGTTTATGCGGGCGGGTTAATTACATGCTATCTCCCTTCATTTTCGTTCTGGTTTTCCAGATATATATAGTTTTTGTATGTGGAAAAGCTAAGGGCTGTTTGGATGCACTTTTATCCTTCTAAATTCACGTGTGTTGCAGTGAAATTTAAACCAATTTTTATTTTAATCCATTTCAATACACATGAATTAAAGTGAATACGAGAGCATCCAAACGAGGCCTAAAAGAACTTACAGATGAGAATGAAGAGAGCACGCACAACCGTGATCATCACATATTTCTAATACGACAACGATGGTGATTAAATAAAAGTACTTAGTACAATTTACAATGGAGAGAGCACCTACAACATGATCATCAGATATATATGATGAAGAGAAGATAGTGATTAAATAAAAGCACCGACTCCAACCAAATTCAGCCTCACCTAACGTGTTCTTGTGTGATTGTATCTCTGTATGTATATGTGCATGTCCCGTGATTCCTATTTACCGTTCGAATATATACATATAATTTTTTCAAGAAACGAATCAAGTAGAAGAGCTGATGATAAATATTATGAAAAAGAACTTACAGATTGGAACGAAGAGAGCACGCACAACCACGTGTGTTTCTTTGATCGCTGGTCTCGGTAATCAGTGGATAACCATGGCTAGCTTAGGCTGTAACAAAATCTACTTCTGCTTAATGAAAAACGTGTCCCCGCGGCACGATCATGAAAAAAAAGAGCACGCACAACCGCGATCATCACATATATGTACGACGACGACGATTAAATAAAAGTACTTAGTACAATTTAGAATGGCGGGAGAGCACCTGCAACATAATCACCAGATATATAAGAATGATGAAGAGAAGATGATGATTAAATAAAAGCACTGGCTCCAACCAAATCCAGCCTCCTATCCTGTTCTTGTGTGATTGTTCGGAGTATGTATGTGCATGTCCCGTGGTTCCTATTTATGGTTCGAATACATACATGGGGGTTTTTTTTTCAAGAAATGGATCAAGTAGAAGAGCTGACGAGATAAATAATATGAAAAACAAACAGGTAAATAAATACATATAAAAAAATAGGCAAATGCCAACTCGACTATGAGTAATTCAAATCTTTGCTATGATCGCGGCAGCACAGTTGACTGAAGGGCGACAAAAATTTAAGCCAGCACTAAAGTCATCAGAAAATATGCCAATTCCATAAGCACATGGCTCTGCTCGGCTGTGCTTTTCTTGTTGTGGCTGCAGCTGTCGAAAGTCAAATTTCTTGTTTGTAGTTACTGTAGTTGTTGAGTCCTTGCTGCAGCAGCAGCCAAGCCAATTTACCTGCTTACGAGTCGTAAGTCTTTTTTTTTTTCTTTTGCTTGGTTGTCCATTGATTACTCATTCGGTCACCATTGGCACTTGCAATCTGGCGCTAACACTATCTGAAAAATATAAATATTGTGTCACTCACTCACTAGAACGATATCTCTGAAGCCAGCAGCTGTGATATTAAAGGGAGGAACAGTCATGCGATTCAAAAACGGCCTGAATAATGTTCAAAAAAAAAAAAACGGTCTGAATGAATAAGAATATTGAGAGGGAAAAATCAGAAGCAAGTTACAACAACTAATAAGAATGGTGTAAATAATAAATGTGCATGAAGCTAGCTAGCAGCTAATACTACGGGACCAGGAGTGCAGAAGCTGTTTAAAGGAAAGATTTTGCCGGAATTTCTTATCGTGCCTGTCTTGGTGATGTGTCCAGAGTTGAGTTCAACGGTGTAGATGTTACAATGATCATCGTTCGCACTGATGAAAATCAAGCCACCAGCGCTCCCTTGCGCAAAGCCAGCCAGATCAAACTCAGTCGAGGGGCCACCAATGGAGATTGGGATCATGGTATCGAGCTCGATGACCCTGACACGTGCCCATTCCCCAGCGCCGGCGTGCCACGACCACAGGTGCAAGCTGTAGCCCTCGACCGTGGCGGCTCCCAGCTCGCCGTCCCGCACCGTGGCGAAGATCATGTTTGCTTCTTGGTGCTGGCCGGGATCCGGCGGAGGCACCTCCGGCCGCCAGCAGGTCGTACTTGAGGATTCTCCCGCCGTCGTCAAGCATGAAGTAGACTGCGCCTGCGGCGAGCATGCTGGGGAAGGCAGGGTCGATGATGGACTCGAGGTCAAGGGTGATCGGCGCGCCCCACGCGGCGGTCTCCGACGAGTAGACTCTAGTCCACGCCACGCCGGCATGGTCGTAGTCCACGCCGTGACTTATGCCGGCGATGACCACGAGGAAAGGTCCCCCCGCGGCGCTGCATTCGTGGTGGTCGCAGCCGCCGCCATCGGAGGAGGCGGCGGAGGCACAGAGCACCGTGGCCGTGAAGTAGTAGTACGGGTCGACGTCCGAGGGAGGGGGGAAGCTCGTGTGATCGCCGGTGACAGGATCCCAGACGGTGAGCGTCGCTGTGGGTTCCAGCACGGTGACGGTGTGGAAGAGCACGTGGCCCTGGCGGCAATCTAGGGTACGGCAGGAGAACTCTTTTTGGGCGCGGCTGGTGCCGGCGGTGCGCGGTCCGGCGCTTGCTGCAGACTGGGGAAGCGCCGGAGGCGCTGGCATGGTGGTGGTGGCAACGAAGCCGGGAACAAAGATCTCGTCGTCGTAGCCACAGCGCTGGTCGTGGAAGAAGCCCAGCACGGGGGCCGTCCGGTGGAAGGCTCGGTACTGGCTGAGGAAGGCGCGGTCCAAGACAAGGCTGCGCCAGCGCTTGCAGACCAGGGAGACGCGGATGAGGCACGCCGGCTCGTCCGGCGGCAGGCGGAGGAGGATCTTGCCGATGATGTCGTCCATGAGCCCCGGCGGCAGAGGCGGCGCCATCTCGCTTCGCTGCTCTGCTCTGCTGGATCTCGGTCGTTCCGGCAGCTAGCGGACGGCTCGATCGGCAGGCCGGCGGCACCTAATCGCACTCGAGGACACAAGGCGAGAGGGCGTACGGGGCCGCCTGTGATATATATAGGTGTGAGACCGAGTTGGTCTGAGTCCGGCCGGTCGATTTCATTTCATCCCCCCGTACGTGTACGATACGGATGGTACGTGCTCTCGCTCGCTCGGTTTGCATGGGTGGTTCGTGATTTCGATTCCATCTCGAATCGATTCGGTGTCGGTGGAGGGGAGGGTGCGTACGTAGCCTCCATCTGTTTTGCTCCTCGATTCGATCTCCCTCTGTCCGCAAAGGTACAGAACCGCAGTGTCATCGACCACATTGCTGAAGTTGTAAGCCTCATCCATTTCAGTTCTATTCTACTGAATCAAGCTGATGTAACCTTGCCTGCATGCTCTAACAATTCATTTTTGCTTATGTAGTGGGTTAACTTGGTGAGTGCTTACATGATCGAGACTGAGTCGACAAGGGAAGGACATGTCCCGACCATGGAAGAGTACATGTCGGTCGTCATCGGCTCATCGCTTTACTTGCTCGGCCAAAGCAGCTTTTAGGTGACATGATCAGGGATCTAGAGTACAAGAGCATGCTCACACTAGCATTGGCATTCGTCTCCTAAATGATCTAGAGTACATGTCGGTCGTCCTGCAGCATGCTGTTGGTGATGATGCAGTGATGTCAACGACTTCCATCGAAGCGGCCAAGAGAGAGTTTGGCTCGGAAGCCCCGGGTGTAGAGAGAGAGCAAAATGCATGGGGGAGCCAGATCCTGAGATGGGTAAATGAATCAAACAGGCCCAAGTGCACGCGAGAATGCAGGGCCACCCTCTGGCTCTACTTCAAACACGCCCTCAGTCCCTCATCGCGGACCTACAGAGGGAGCTGCTTAGACTTATGCTCAAAGAGGGAGGAAATATTCCTAGGCCATGCGGAGACATCTTCTGGAACACGTACAAGATAGCAGAGGTTCTACTCTGAGGGGGACGGCTTCAGCATGCCGCAGAAGCTTGTCGCCGTGGTGAATGCAGCATGGTTCATGAGCCGTTGCGGCGAACATCTCCATGAAGACAGGAGACATACATGGACCCATATGGTGAAGTCGTCGCGAAGCAAAAAAATGTCTCTATGTTTCACCCACTATATATACTCCCTCCGTCCCTCGAATCTTTGCAAATCTTTAGAATCATGTTGTCAGTTTTTTTAACTTTGACCAACTTTATAGAAAAAATCATCAATATCTATGAAATAAAATATATATCTTATGAAAATACATTGTATAATAAATTTAATGGTACTAAT
>JADLZL010005701.1:0-24123 GCA_015844335.1 Chrysopogon serrulatus | reverse complement strand
TACACGATCGCTGCCGTTTATAGAGAGGAGACCATGGAAATTTTATGACAAGGCTGTCATGAGCGCATTTCCACGAGACATTTTGATATTTCTGATTGTGTAGTCAATGAAAATGGTACGGTTTCGACATTTGATATTTCTGATTGTATAGTCAATGAGGGGAAGAAACGAAACGAGTACAAAATAATTTCAAACACGATGTGTTACATGAACGGGGCACCCGTGTGCAAAGCACTACGTGTATCTATCGACGTGAAGATTAGGCACGACCCACACATCGTTGAGCCTGAACGCCCGCGGCGAGTCAGCGGCGTTGCGCATGAACACGGACACCAGCTCCCCCTGCAGCTCAACCAGGTAGCAGAACTCTCGGCCCTCGTGGTCGTCGTCGAAGAGCTCCATCTCGGCATGGATCGGCCGCGGCTTGTCAAGGATTCGCCACGCGTTGGCAGGGTCGACGTGGTCGTCTTTGCAAGAGTCCACGTTCACGGTTCATCTCGGCCCTCGTGGTCGTCTTTGCTGCTTCTTGCAGGGTCGAAGACGCCGAGGTTGCCCTTCCTCCCTAGGCAGTAGAACTTGCCACGGCACAGGACAGGGTTGTTGCGTGCTACCGGGAACGGCGATGACGCTTCCTGGTACTCCAGCTCCTGCAGGCTCCAGGATTCCTGATTTCCTCTCTTTGCTTCCATGTGTGAACTTTGAGGAACACTCTGAACAAGCAATCTTGAGACGTCGGGGTTGACGAGAACGAGATGCCGCTGTAACCGTAATCCAGTATCGGTGGGTGTCCACGTCCTCCACGACACTGCCTGTCGCCATGTTTGTCCGCTCGTGAGTAAAGCTCCCATCCCCGTCCGTGCAGCGCGGAACAGGGAGCGCCAGAGGTGCGCACATTGGTGCTCTAGTCTGCTGCTGCGATTGGTCTCTCTGAATTTGCTTTATTCTGTTGCCACCGCAGTAGCTTTTGTGCTGCTGCTATTCACCCTACTGCTTCCATCCAAGTCGATAGCTAGACGTGTGCTTGCTGCTCCTTTAGTATATTGAGATCTATATTTTCTATTGTATTCATCCAAATCTAGCTGTACCTTTTCATTTCGTCCAAGCCATGCGTGCCCAGAAATTTTGTAAGATAAACCATATTTTCCCTTTTTTGTTTCATGGTTTGCCGAGCCCCATCGATTTAGCTAATCATCATCATCATTGATGCCACTGCCCTCTTGGTCTCTTTCGTTGCCATTTTGCTGCATTTCATGATCAATAGCCTTGTCGAACCATTCAATCCTACTACTTACCGTCTTGCAGTAGTAATCTCTCTGTGCTTCCTTTGGCTTGATTGGATGCATCTCTATTCTCGTCGAGTTCAATATCTCTAAAGCTAGGTTCATATTTGAAGAATTGATGTACTGTGTTGTGAAGACTTGAGGTATTTGCCGAAGTATGTGTTGTGAAGGCAGGACCATATTGTGGAGATCATTTTCTACATCGACAATGTTCAAGAGTTGCATGCTTCGATGACATCATTTTTTTTGGATTTTGGATGTAATGTGTCTCACTTTTTGTCTAGTGTATAATGCCAACTATATGTGTAGTGCCAACTCTACAAATGCAATGACATTGCATTCACGTTGCATTTGAGAGGGGGTCTTAAGGTATAATAGTAAGGGTAACATTGTAATCTCTTATGCTAGGGGTTGCGTCTCATGAACCTCATGTACTCTATATATAGTCCCCATTTAGACATCAATACAATAATCCAGTAGTTCATTCTCCCTTTATTCGTAATAGTTACAAATGCTCATACCATATCTTCTAATCCACCCTTTTCCATAACCCAACTATCACCACTCCACCTCTTTGCTTGTTTTAGTTATGACAACCCAACTAGCACCACTCCACCTCTTTGATTGTTTTAGTTATGAAGACTACGAATGAAACTTGGTTTAGTTATAATATTTATTTATATCTGCAATAAAAAAAAACATTTTTTGCATGAGTTTAACTGAGACTATAAATAAAGTGATTACAAATATAATCCTAAGCTATCAAGATATGGAAATAGAAGATTGTATGGTTCCTAAAAGCTGTAGAGTAGCTCATGCTAGCTATTTTGAACTTTATACATTTGTAAAATCTACTACAGTTTGAATTTAAACATGCTGCTAATTCTGTTACTAATTATTTCTGTACACCATTAGCACTTTCGAAAGGCTTCTCGTCGGTTGTATTTTCCCCAATCTTTGCAGATGCCAATTTAGAAAATTTAAAAATGAAATAATAGATCATGTGTTTGAATATGCATTCAGCTTGACAAGTTAACTCATACTACGGATCTACGTTCACGTTGTACCCGATGGCATGCTGTATGGTGACCGAGCAATATGGCGGTATAGCAAACTGGTAGCGTTAGAGTTGTGATCTGAAGGAGCAGATAAAGAGAGATTTTTTGTTTTTAAGAACAGGTAGAGAAAGATAACGGATTTTCTAAATATCTCCTAGCAGATTTGTTGTTTTGTTTTCTTCCACTTTTCCATGGCTGAGATTGTTTCAAGATTCGTGCGCCGGTGTCTCATGTCCTTTCTGTACGTTGTGTTTCGTGGACGCGTGTACTGAGCGCTGCTCCTTTTCTAATTTTGAAATCCGCACTGTTGTCGCCATCGGGGGTGACTGTGTTCTTTTGGTGAAGGTCGCGTGGCGTCGCCTAGGGGCCACGGATGTGTGTGGTTGACACGTCGTCCCGAGGTGGCTGGGCGGCATCCTGCGGCCGCCGCCGCTGCCCGGCGGCGGCGGCTGTCGTTGGGGAGCGGCCATCGATGGGTGTCTTGTTCGAGGCAGCGTAGTGAGGACTGGTTTGTTGTTGGCGGTAGCGGCGGTGGCTATTGCTGTCTAGTCCAGCTTGCGGCTACCGGCGCCCCCCCACGGTGCTCATCTTTCCTCGTCTCTCTATTTTCCTTCTCCCATCTATCATCTCTGATGTTTGGTGTGTTTCTGTATTTTTTTTTTTGCAAGATGCAATTCGTGCTAGTCTCGAGTTTGGTAATGCTCATTTGTGCCTGCGCTTTTGTGGTAGGGGGTCCATGGGGTGGGTGTGTGTGGGGGGGGGTAGGCTGATTTTTGCTTTCGTATGCAACCTGCAGAGTGCGGATAGATTCTATGGTGTTCCAATCTAAAATTCGTTCGGGTCGGCATCCATGATTGCTTCTTAGGCACTGTCAAATTGCAATGCATGGCTGAATAACTGAAAAATAAATTCATCACTTGATTGGCTGCAGCTAGCAATGAGGTCATGTTTTTTTTTGAATTTCTTTATTTGGTCCAATAACTGAATCTGTGGTTTTAACTGAACCTCATGTGTTTTTAACTGAATATTGTAGTTTCTGAATTTTTTAGTTTACCAGCTACACGGTTGTCATTAGGTGTTTTGGTAGATGATAGGAAGTCTCATTTTTATCATCCAAAGAAACAAAAAGGGTGCTTAAAACTTGTTTGAAAAGCTATCAGTCTTACTACAGCTCTCAGGCTATCTGGCTTAATCATGTCTGTCATTATATTTTTGTATATGGGATGGAAGAGCTAGTAGCTTGTGAAGATCAATTAGAGGCTCTCCTGTTCTACACTTTGTACCACAGTGCATGATTGCCCTAAGTTTTACTTAGTAGTATTGCTGCTGGTAATTAGAACCAAATAATAGTTTGTTATTTCTCTTCTGTGGACAGACATTTTTTTGCACGGCTTCAGGGTTCACAGACCTGTTTGTCCCCTTGTGCTGTACAACAGTCCTTGCAAATATAACTTTCTCTATTTTGTGGGTTCAGTTCAGTGGTGTCCTTCTCTATTTTATGTACCCTGCAAGCAAAGACTGAATTACTATTTTTCTGAACACTTAGACCTGTGCTTGTTACAGTGACTGTAATTGATATATAGAGGCTTTTAAATAGTAGTGACTGTCATATTTTTCAAGTTGTAGTGGCGGCTCCACTTATGAAATGAAATGTTCCAATTCCACAGCCATAAAAGGCTAATCTTTCTCCACCGCTCCTTTTCTTCTTGTGTTCATATATCTGTCCTTTTTAATTTACTTTTTATTACCTTTGGTTATGGCTTATTGGTTCTGGATAGAAATTTAGCCAACTAGGATATATGGCCGTTAGTTGGCAGCATGGTGTTGCCTATTAGTGTTTTTTGGTAGTCAACTTGCATTTTACCAATATTACAATCTGTTAGATTGTTCTACCTGCTCTGACCATGAATCCTGTTTTTTTTTTGTCTGAAATCCTGATTCCTAAATGATCAGCTGATGTATTGTTTTGAATGTTCTAAGGCCGTGGGGTTGGAGTTGTTCGATTTGGCAATGTGGAGTACTTCAGATGTAGTTGTTGAACCTGAATATTAGGTACTATATGAGGGGGTTGGGGGGGTTAGGGGGTTGGTGTTTTGACTGATGTTAGTAACTGAAAAACAGACTTATTATGGGAAATCATGAATTCACTTACCTTTCTATTTTACTTAGTGCTTTTACTCTATTGTTAGGTTTTCTTTTCAATCCTTTTGTGTCTATGTTCACTTAATATTGCTAGGAATCATGAAGAGGCACCAAGAAAGGAGGGGGGTTTTGTCAGTGAGGATGTTGATATAAGTTTTTATAAAAAATTTATAGTTGCTGCTTTTTGTGGTGATCTAACCTAGTACAATTTGGTGCTCGACGATACTTACCACTAACCTTAATCACATGCTCAGTAGCACATAGCACCTAATTTAGCACAAAATAGTTGGTCCTACCTGTTTTACCTATCCCTCATTTGACAAAAATCATTTTGCAGCTATGCTATAGTTAATTTTTTTTTTGATGAATTAAGGCTACTTAGTATGATGGAAATATATACTGTCTTGTCTTTTCCAATGAGATTGGACTGTTATGCAATGAGTCTTTTGAAGAGGATTTTGTGTGGTGTGGGGTGTTTTTGTGCTTTTTGATGACTCTTTTTTCTAGTGCCTAAAATACAAGTGTACTGATGTGTTGTTATTCGCTGGAGATTGACAATTGAATGATGTTGGGATGAGGCCCTAGGTTTGCATTGTTACTATAGCTAGGAGCCTAGGACCACTTTTTTTGATGATTCATTATCTGTTCTTGAAGATCATGGGTGTCTTTAGGCATTGTTTATTTTTGGGTAGGTCAATCTAACCAGCAGTCATTGTAGGTTTTCTTTTTGGAGTTATGGCATGGCCTACTGTATGCATGTATGTGCTAAAAGAAGATCAAAAACCGGCACTTAATAAGAAATTCTAACTATATTGTTCAAAACTCAAAGTACCACAGAAGAAATAGAATGAAATGGTTAACTAAGAATGAGAGAATGAAAAAGCTGAGTAATAAACAAGGATTGGTTTGCTATTTATGATGACGAAGAGTTGAAGCCTCCTTCAGGAAATGACCCTGCGATGAATGCAATCTACATTCTTCCAAGATGGTATATGACAGAAGGAAAGTGGTGCGATGAATTAGTATCGTGCTGGTTCTCATAACCCCACTCATGTAAGTTATATAGGGTGAGGCTATTCAGTTGCCAGCTATAAAATAAGTTATTCTATAGCCACTTCTATTTACGATAATTTTTATACTAATTTAAGATAATGTGAATATATACTTACGATAGTTGAGTTACTATAACACATGGGGCTATTTACGACAACAATTATACGTGGCTATAGATAAGTTGAGTTACTATATTCTTTTGATGTTGTATTTTTCATTTCCCTTTTTCAGTTATAGTGAATTTTTAATTTTTTCTGTCTAGCTCATGTTGTTGTTACCAAAAAAGAAAGCTAGAACTAAAGTTCACACTAGTCAGAGGCCTAACCAAGTGTTTCGAGGCAATGGTGTGCTTAAAGAATTGAGTGTGGAATGTAAGGAAAGTAATCTCTTTTATATTATTTTTGAGTCTTTTTTTTGTCATTCAATGGTTGTAATTTTTATCCAGATCATGCTCCACTCTGTATTTATTTAAGTTTGAATTTTTTAAGGGCTCATCTGATGTTGAAATTGTTGGCGCTACAAGCTTTAGAGACCGATGCTTCCAGGTTGGAAAGCTAACTGATCAGCTTTATAATAAAAGGAGTTTCACTACTATGGCAGCGCCACCTGTAATTGATTTAACAGGCACCAGAGTGTCTATGGATTGTTCAAATGCCGGAGCTGGTCCAAATATGTCTCAGAAACATATTCCATCAAGAGATCGATTCCCTATAACTGATGAAGAAAGGGGTCACTACAATTTGATATGTAGACTTGCTAACAGCTAGTGGAGTGGGTATTCCATGAGATGTGGAGTCACTCCCAAAGATAATAGGGGGACGACAATATGTTTGCTTCTGACTATTGGGCCAGCCTAGTCAATAGTAACGTGCGCTTTCATCCATTGGGCTATATCTATCTAACTTTTGGGTTTCTAAGTGTAGAGTTTATGCATGCTTTTTGTAGAACTTATCTTCGTATGTTCGAAAGTCGTTCACATTACAATATTAATTGTATGCTTCTCGAATATTAACAAAAGTCATCGTCATTCTTCCAATCAACAAAATTTTAAAACCATGTAGCATTTATATTTCTGTTTTCCTCAATTTGAAACAAAGGATATGAAGTCCTTGAAAACCATTGTAACTTTTGAAGCAGAAACTAAAAGTCAAGGCCAGTTCATTTTGCTTATATGTGACACTAACTTCTGTAGTAGTTTCGAAATTAAAATTATTTCCAATATTTGATTTTTTTGTTTATAAGCTATCTAGTCCAAAAATGTCTTTCAAAAATAACAAAAATATAAGTTCATGGTTTTTGAAGTTAGTATATTTTAATGAAATTTCTCGATATACATGCTTAAGTGTTCCTTAACAAAGTGCATGCTCAAAATTCAATTTTATTTCAAATGAAATTTAAAAGCATTAAAAAATCAAAATCTTCATGGATACTACTAATGATTTACAAGTATTATGAAAATCTTGAGCTTGTTTTGATTGCATTTAAAATTAACTTCAAATAAAATCTAATTTTAAGCCTGCACTTTGTTAAGAAACAATGGATTTTATTTGAGCACGTGTGATGAAAACAATAGATGATAAAATAAATCCTTCCTAACTTTGGATTTATCATGCTCCTCAATAATCATCATCAACATATACACGCAAAAAGTGAGTAGTTTAGGTAGACCCACCATCTATAATTTCCCACCAATCCAATTTTTTTTGGGGAAATTAGTAGGAGCACAGCTATATCATGTAAGAATAAGAGCAAGACGGAGTTTTATAGTCTGATATTACATATAAGAAGCCGCAAACACAATAAATGAGGATCCTTTGGGTACTATAGAAAACCTAGTAGGTCTTGTCACGAGTCCCATTTCTTCTTTGATTTGCCCCAACACTTAGAGCGGCAATCATACTGATCCCTCAAAGGTTCTCTAATTGCACTCTTTCTAGTACATGAGGATTGTTGCTGTTGTTCTCTGTTTCATTATATTCTTTTCTTGAAGTCGTTGCCACCACTCTTGCATCCATATTTATTTGAATGCATTTCTTTGCCCAGCTCCAAATGAGGTTCGTTCCATACTTCCTTAAGCAAACGAGCACAATAGGCACAAATGCAATGTTGTCTCCGATTCTTAGTCGCCAACGGGCCAGCAAATGGGATTGCTTGACTAATTTCTCATGGCAAGTTTGTCTGCGTTAGCACTTTTGCTTGAGTTAGCAGCCATGCAAAGGATTTTAATTTCCCTTCCGCACGTGCTCTCCTTAAATGGTCCCGGTATGTAGATTTTAATATGTAGATAGATGACGTCCGCTATCCATCTCCACCATATCTGATCGTCTTGTTCATTGAGTTGAACCAGATGGTTAAAGTACAGGTACAGAAGGTGCACAAACTCTGCCATTTGTTGCACAGTCTCCAACCGCCATAAGCCTCACATCCAATTGTGATTGATTATATCTTACTTTTCCCCCCTCTATGCCAACGAGTATAGGTTAGACGCAATGTCAACCGGTGCCTGACCGTTTATCCATGCTTTGTCACCACGCCTAGTTGTTACCATTGTTGAAGCTCATAAGCTAGAGCGCTTTGTCCGTCGAACCGCATGGGTGTTGGGGTACCAATCCAAGGTCTATCTGGATCAACCCAAACAATCCAAGCATATCAAAGCCACATGATGAGAAGCGTACTTGTGCACGCGCGGACAAATCGGTACAAGTCAAGAATGCGGAGCCCTCCTAGTATTTTCTTGGTTTAGTGGCCTTTGGCCAACAAACTAGACAGCATCCACTATTTGCTATTTTGACACACCCTTCCAAAGGAAAGATCTTCTAATTCTATCAATCCCTTTATTGCAGGATTGCAACACATAACTTCTGACAGTAAACATGAACCTTGAGATTAATTTTTTTTGAGAGAACAACCTTGAGATTAATTAAATTAAATGAGCTCATAAAGCAGTTAAACCAGTGCAGAAAGCGTCCTGCGAGATCATTTCAACAAGCTGAACTACAATTTGCTTGCGTTTGGTGTGGATGTGCCTGTTTGAGGGTTTCTTCGTTCCTTTCCTCCTCTGTAAATCATTCTGTAACCAAGCCCTTCCTATAAATTGTGTTCAAACTCTCTCCTTCATCAAATCTGCCGGACATTTCAATGAAAAAAGTGGCACAGCTGGCTTTTTGTATGGATGGATAATCATGGATATCTTATAAAGAGATTACATTATTATATATGTAAGGCGTGCAGAAGTGTTGGTAGTAGGTGCAGTATCTGTAGAGCGACGATAAGTGGACGATCGCATCTCCGATCCTCATCATCGATCAGTTTTCGCTTTGCAATGCAAGCAATGATGGGCACTACCAGATGGCTACTACCCACTAGCCGATTCAGATACAGCAGTTCGCATTAGAGCACTCAAAAAAAAAAAAAAAATGGAACAAAACTAAAGAATTAATGGACAAGATACACACGCACCCGGTACACATATACAGCTTCGTCGACATGATCGACGAAATCGAAGGAAACAAGGCAACGAAATTGTTCTCCATTGGATCGATCTTCAAAATGCCGGCCGGCGTTCCGATCGATCTTTGGTCTCTCGATGATTAACCAGAGACCTACACACGCACGCTGGGCTTCGCCGGAATGCACTGTTCAGCTGGCGCCATGGTTGGGACGACGGCCACGACGGGAACAGGAAGCTGCTGCTGCGGTGCTGCAGGCGTTTGCTGCTTCAGGGCGGCGGCGGCGGCGGCCGGCCGCTTGCAGGCTGGCGCTGCCGCTGGCTGCTGCAGGCCGAGGATGGCAGCATGGCCGTCGGGGACGAGGGGCACGATGGGGAGGTTGTCGCAGGTGCAGACCTCGACCATGAAGCCGTCGGGGTCGTGGAAGAAGAGCTGGTCCACGTAGATGCCGCCCTCCTCCACGCGCCGCTGCACGTACCGGATGCCCAGCTCCTTGAGCCGCCGCTGCACTGCCTCCATGCTCTCGCACTGCAAGCAAATCAAAGGACAGCACAAGCGTTATTAGTTCACCTTTCCGTCATAGAGAGATCAGAGATGATTTTGTTCATGCATGGTAAGAAGCACGTTTACATGCATATATTACTGCATGCTTTTAACTTTATATTGTCGTTATTATAGTGCAACAACCTATGGCTAAAAAAACCTATGGCTACTAGTCGTGCATGCATATATGTATGCATGCAGATACGTACGTTCTCGAATGATCTTGCCAGACATGTGAGTCAGATACGTATATATGTAGTATATATCCAGCCAGCGCAGCATCCACGCTGTCTGAGCTCTGCGTGTCTTTAAAGACAAACTGTATGTGTAACACAGATCCATAGCCTATTATCATTTTTATAGAAAAAATCTATTGCTGTCACTTTCTCCAACTTTCCAAATCGTTGCCTAGCGGATTGTCTTTATTTTGCTTGAGTTGGGACCAGATCTTGCAGGAGAGCTGCACATATGTATGCAGTTGCATTTCTTCTCAGAACTATCATTCTTAGAAATGTCTAGTTATTAAAGAGTACAAACTTATATTTTAAATTATTTTTTTATTTCAAATGTTTGACCAAAGCAATTCAATAATACTATACAGTGCTATATATCCCACTAAGAGGTGCACATGGCCATATTCACATGTCCCATGTTTTTATAAAAGAAAAATTTCAAACACACCAAAAACTCAATGTTTAAAATCCCATCACCACATATGAATGTTATATAAGTAAATTCCTGATGGTAATTATGTACAGTAAGTCTATGGTGGCTCGCTCGTACGACATATATATGTATATATCAGTATATATATGTCTACTAGAACACTCTAGATAGATCCAGACAATGCATGGATCCCTATCAAAACAGCTGTGTGCGTGAGGTTTTCTTGTTCACTTGCGCAAGATTCAGGACAATGCACGCACAATCAAGTATAGGCGGCTTATTGGTGCACATATATAATTAGCATATATATGTTCAAGTGCATACGATTAACAAAAAGGCATTCTGCGCCCTAATCTATTCAGCTATTCATGCAGCCTGCCTGAGACTATGATGGCCACTATATATTCCGCTGAATCTGGAAAGGAATTGGCATGCCCCGGGTGCACATGCAATGATCCTACTAGATCTACCCAGAGAGCATAAGGAATTCTTCATTAATTCGATCTACTAGTCCTATTTTTTCTTTTTATTATGTTAATCAGTACTGATCATGCATGGAACCCCACCAGCATCCATTTCTTAAGTTAAGATAAGATGTAGATCAGATCGAGCCCAGCACTTCAGCAAATTGTGAGAGGTCAAAATGGGAGAATTGGAGGAACTGTGTGGCCAATTACTATCTAGCTACTGAATTGAAGAAAGAGCCTCTACAACCACCACTGGTGAAAGCCTGTACAAACCGCCACACTGTCGTGCTGTGTGCGTTCACCGTTCAGTCACCATCTAGTATATTCTATAGCAGATGAGGAATAGTCGTGGATCTCGTTCAGCAGAAAAATGAACAAGGCACGAACATGAAGACTAAAGGCTAGTTAATTAATTCCCCAGTGTCAACGGTGACAGCAAGGCGTATACTCTGTATATCTCTGTTCATTTTTTTTCTTCTCCAATTTTGTCTTACTGTACCTCAGATCAGAGGCTTGATCGATCGCAATTGAGGAATGTATTAAATTTGTAGTTGTATGTATATATGCACAAACGCTGGATCTTAATTACAGTAGCTATGATGATGCTTATTAACGACGTGGTGGCAAGCACAAGCGCACTGCATATTTGCATACCTGGAAGGAGATGTGGTTGTCCTTGGGGTTGATCTCCGTCTTCTTGGGAGGCAAGCTCGCCGGGTCCTCGGCTTGCAGAAGATGAATGCCTATGCCGTAGTTGAAGAGCCTGTAAATGTTTATATCGTTAAGTTGATCAAGTGAAGCCATCTATCAGAATTCAATTCAGAAGCAAGAATAATGCACTGCATGCATGCACTCCAATGGGCAATGCAATGGTTGCAAGCAGCCTTGTTCATGCAAGGTACATGTCGTGATCGACATACCATGCGCCGTTGAAGTCGAAGGAGCCCGGGCGGCGGATGGGGACGAAGCCGAGGACGTCGCGGTAGAAGCGGAGGGAGCTGTCGAGGCAGCGGCACACCACGGAGATGTGGTTCAGCGCCGCCAGCGGCAGCCCGGCGCCCTGAACTGGCTCCACGCCCTTGGTGTTCACCATCGTCGTCTTTTGCTCCGACGAATGAATTAACGAACGTTCTTCGATGGGCGCTCGCGCGCTCTGCCCGCTGGCCGCTGCTGCTTATTAATTTGAACTGTTTGTTCCGCCGGCCGCGCACCGCCGCACAATGCTGGACGAAATAAAGAGATGGACGGAGATGGCCGGCGTGCAGAGCTAGGCGCCGACGATGGCGGAGACGGGACCGGGGACGGAGGTGGGTGGCTAGCTGAAGGTGAAGGAAAGAAAGGGACGAGGACGCTGGGGACGGAGAGGAGCTAGGAGGATGCAGCTAGAGCTAGGCTCTTCTGTTGTGTGCTGTGTGTGGAGTGTGGACTGTGGTGGTTGCCGTGGCGCGGGGTATGGCGTCTTATATAGAGCGTACGCCGCGTGGGGGGCCGACGGCGACACCGATATAATATGTCAATATGAGCTCGATGGAGGAGCAAGAGAAATGGCAGCAAAAGTGGCTGCCGGTTGCTGCACCTGCACCCTGCGGCAGGGGGTGTGCGCGCGCGCGGCCAGCTCCGATGCGGTGTGAGACACACCGCGCGCGGGCAGGGCACGCCCACGCCCCACGCCCGGCGCCCACGGCCCGCTAATCGATGGCATCCACCTCACGCGGTCGTGGCTGGCGGAGGCCGAGCGCCGAGAGGCCGTCCATGTCACGCACACATGCGCATCCATGAGTACGACGACCTCCCTCTCCGTCGCCACACATGCATGTGGCGGTGGACGAGGGACGACCGCCGCTAGCTAGCTCCTGCACACCAGGGGGGGATCCATCATCCCCGGGCCCGCCGGCCGCGGCCGTGGCCGCGGCGGCCGCGTGCTCCGACCGACGACGACGACGACGTGCGACGCGGATCGGAGCTAGCTCATCCCCCTCCAGCCGATCGATCGGATCGGATGACGCGGCGGGCGGCCTCTATCTCTCGATCGCCACCGCCAGAGGCCCTGTTCGTCGATCGTTCGTTCGTTCCCGGCTCCTCGGCGTTCTCAGTTTCGCACGTGTGCCCCGTGACACAACCACGACTGCACGTTTCTCTCAAGGAGCTAGCAGACCGACGACGACGCGCCGATGGCGACGTACCTGACCGTGACCTTGCCGAAATATCGATCGGTCGGTCGGTTCACGCGGGCCGAGGAACCTGATGATCGATCGAGCAAGGTCGTCAAAACTAGAACGGGCGCCGATCGAATATGTAGGCGATATATATATGTGTGCCAGGGACTTAGCACACCACTATCTTATTCTACAAAATATCATATATCTTGTTATGATTAATTTTATTAATAAAAATGATTTAAATTTGACTATGTTTGTATAAATTTATGAGTAGTCAATTTAAGTAAAAAAAGTCAAACAATCTCTACTATAATGGAATACTTAAATTATCGGTCACGCTTGCGCCTGGACGTCCGGAACGGACGGGGCGTCGGGACGCTCGTAGTCCTCTGTCTCGCACTAGTGCGTAGGGACGCCGCCGCGCCCCACTCTGTGGAGGAGAATCTGTCCGCCCCCCAACGACCACGTCCGCCCCCCCCAACCCCGCCCACCATGCTCGCCCCCCCGCATGCAGGAGGAGGAGAGAAAAAAGACTCCGACCGTACCGCCGCCATGACCCCGCCGCACGGAGGAGGAGGCAAGAGAATCGGAACCACCCCTTCCTCGGCTCCCCATGGAAGGAACCCCCCCCCGGCACCCTAAGAACACCGGATCCCCCCTCCAGCCCTCCACCCCCAACCTCAATAGTCCAAAGACATCCGCCCGTCACCAGCTCACCCTCATAGCCACCCCTCCCCAAGAGACAAATAGCTCGAACATTGGAGTGAAAAACAAGTTGAACCACCATGAACATATTATTGCAACAACAAAAAAGAACAAAAAAGATAGCTGAAACATTGAATGGAGTTTGATGAAATATCATAAACATAGTACTGCAACAACACCTAAACAGCTACTGCAACATGCAGATTGAAGTAATCGAAACAAAAGAACAAAGACAGGTGAACCATTGAATGGAGTTTGCCGAAACACCATGAACATAATACCGCACCAACACTCGAACAGCTGCTGCAACAAACATGCAACAACTACTGCAGCATGCAGATTGGAGAACTAAAACAACATCTCCAAAATCAGTACTGCAACAACAACAACTGAAACTCACTGCAACATCCAGAGAGAACCATTACAACAACGGCGAGATCTGAACTCGAGAGCTCGCTGGAACCCTAGCATACTGCAACATCATCTGAAAATGTACTTCAACTTCTAGAGAACACCATTGCAATACGCGCGAGAGTTGAACTCGAGAGATCGCCGGAACTCTAGCCACCACCGCACCCCGTAGATCTAGAAGGCGCATGAGAAGGAGAAGCACAAGGAGTGGGGCTAAATCCAGAGGTGGGGGAGGGGGAGGAGGGAGGAGAGGTCAGATCCAGAGGTGGGAGAAGAGGCCTCAGATATAGATTCCTCTATGGCCTACCTCATCGGAGCTACCACCTTCATCCTTGTCCCGGTGAGAGGAGTGGAAAACCAAGTTGCTTGGACACGGGAGGGCAATGGAGGCCGTGGAGGGGGAGGAAAGGAGGGAGCACGACGTGGGCGCATAGGAGCAAAGACAGGGGGAGGGGGGGGGGCGAGATACAACGCCATGGCGGCTTAACCAGTAGAGGCGGCGGGCGGCCCCTCGCGATGGAGAAGGAGAGCGAAATGGCAAAGAAGCAAGCAGCCTAGGCGGAGCATTGAGCCCCCTATAATGGAGAAGGTGAGCAGCACGGGATGTGGAGGAAAATGACTGGTGGGGGAAAGGGGGCGGAATGAATGGAGGAGACAGAGCGTTGGGAGCGCAAGTGAGCGGACGCTGTGTCCGGACTCGAAAGTTTGGACGGACGTGCTAATAGTAGCATTACCGTTAAATTATATTCCGTCCACCCAAGAATACGTCCCCCGCTGAGGGCTTCCAACCGTTGCGCACCCCACAAAATACACCCAGAAATCCAATATCATCAAAATCTAAGGCTCTTAATCACCCTCGCGAGATCTTACAGCCAGGAATCAAAGGCTTCAGCACGCTGAAGCCAGCGCCGAGGCTTCCCCGCGGCGCTCCCTCCATGCGAGGCGCTCTTCCCCGGCCGATCCCTATCCTCACATATGCAAAAGGAAACAATCCCTTAATCAACTGGCCAGCCACGGTGGCCAGGAGGTCGGCCGACCTGGATCTCCGGGCTCCGGTTCCCCCTCCCCCTTCTCGGTTCTCGTCCTGGCGGCCAGGTGCCATTGATGACTGGATCCTTCATTCTTGTTCTTGGGAAGGAGATAGAAAGAGAGAGATAGGGGAGGCGAGCGCCATCACCGGAGGAGGGGAGGAGCTAGGGAGGTCATTGTTCAGCACGGCCTAGGTAGCAGCAGTTCTTGATCTGCTCCTCGGAATTCTTCTTTGGCTACCTCGTCAATGGCATCTGTGTGGTACATCAATTTCTCATCTTCTCTTCCTCCTTCGATTCTGCTTCGGCATATAGTATAATGAAGAAATTCAGTCAATTCTCTGGTACGATGAGAGGTTATGTATTCTTTCCTGCTTTGCTTCGTCATCATGCACTTTTATACGCTTGCTTGTTCAGTCGGTTTTTTTTGAACTGCCGCAAAGCTAATTTCTGCTCTTGTGTCTTGATCCGAGAGTACATGTATAGCGAGCTTGAGTTCAGACCTTCAATTTAGGTTTGATTTGATTTAAATGTGAGTTATCCGGCAATTATAAGAATCTAAGAAGCTCACTTTAGCACATCACGATAATAGTTTCAGAATGTGCATTTCCGATAATCTTCATTAGGATTAGGATTCATAAGTTAATTTTGTACCAAGTAATTGATGCATTCCTTGTCGAAGAGTCTTTTGAGCTCATCGAGAAGGTGCAATGGCAGCCTACACTCCATTCAAAATGTTTGTTAATTTTATCAGACAGACTACTAAATCGATTTTCTCTTTAATCATCGAAGACCAGTTGTCGCGGTGAACTGAGGCACCATGGACGCAGCCATCCCTACCGAGGAGCCCTCGCTGCGGATGTGGCCGCGTGTGCCGTGTTGAGCGGCCGGAGGCCTAGGCAACGCTCTAGCCGCGGCGGCCGTCCGTGCAAAATACTCGAGGAAATTCATCAAAAGGTGATTCATCGTCTTCCTCAACCTCTACTGCTACCGGTTCCGTCTTGACAAGGTATACATGCCATTAGTTCTTGTGTATCTGCGATGCGTTTCTACTATTTGCTAATAGTGTATTAATTTGTTTGCCCCGTTTGTGTTAGTTGGTCCACGAATTTGAATGTTGAAAACTCAGGTTGATATCTTGTCTAATTTAACACCAGATTTTGGGGCCAAGCTTCGTACAATATGTTCTCTTCTCGACTTCATCTTTCTTATCTTTTCTTTTATTGTATTACGTATCATCATTCTTCTATTGTGTGTCCGTAATAGCCCGCTTGGATTTCAAAAATTGTATTGTGTCTATCGAAATTAGATGTTGGTCATCTTATTATCCTATAGATGCAGTAACCTTTTGTTTAATCAAAATAGATTTTCGGTTACTAGAAGGAAAAAATTCCTACACCAGGCCAATCTACTTGGTTCTTTAGCAACTCACATGCTACATAATTTAGTACTAAGTTCCTACATTAGGCTCTTCTGGTTAAATATGATATTATCTTCAGTTATCGGTTTTGTTGAATAATTTTTCAGTTCTCTCTGTGTCCTCTGATATTACCTTCTTTTGGTTTTGGATTATCTCTTATTTAACGATGCTGAGATTTATTTGTTTCTTGGCACGTTTCCTACAATTTGTTGGTTAGAGTATATCCTGTGACCGATTCAGTTGCCGACTCTCTTAAACGTCACGGTGGTCATTGTTTCATCTGTTCTCTTCTTGAACTCCAATTCATCATTTGGTATATTCTGATATACAGGTACAGGTTTTGTGGTGCCAGCAACTTGTTTCTAATTTACAAAGGGTTCAAATCATGTCTAAGCCCCTATGCATTGTCATCCTATAATCACAGAAATATTGTTTTAACCGTCCCTGTTAGCAACCAAGATGATGATCGTGCATTTTCCTTGCCAACTACTCACCAACCATTTTCTTAAAATGAATGGAAGAGTTCATTATAGTAGAGATATATATCTTGCCATTATGATGAGATTCTTAGATTCTCAAAATCTGCAGAAAATAGGACTCTTCGTTTATGGTTTTATCTTAATTTAATAGTTTAATATATTTCTAAATCTTTGGTGCATTTGCAGCATATTGCTTATTGACGCCGGTTTTCATTTCAGGATATTTCAGGAGGACAATATCATTACTTACCCCTCCATTCCCATCGCTATCCATCACATAGAAGACCAACACATGGCTGCAACATCAGTTAGCCAAATGCCCCTATCAGTAAGCCTGTTTTGCTTATCTAAAGCTGACTTTGAGTAACAGGTGTTTCAGTCTTGGACTGAGTTTGAGTAACTGGTGTCTAGGATTCTATGAATTGGATTGGATTTTTAATGATTCTATGAATTGGATTGTCAGGTCTTGCTCGATCAGAAGGTATAGGTGAAGTTCGGGCTAGACGACGATAACAACTTGCTTAACATTATTGTTACTCCGGGTGAGTCTCACCGACATCACCAATTCATTTTCAGTGACCATACCATGCAATAGCTGGAATTTTCAGTGAGTGTATCAGATTATAGTAGAGATGATTTTGACAAAAAAACACAACACCTCAAAAATCTTTAGAAATTTCTAAATATGGAATTGTCACTTTCACCCTATTGTAATGTATGTCTTTTTTTTGATACATCTGTCTCAAGATCACTTTGTGAGGACGACGGGCCGGGCATCTGAAGCTGAATGGGTGGCTGAGGATTGCACATGTTTGCTTTTCGGCCTTCTATCTGACTTTTTGATTCTAAGAACGTGATGCGGTGATGTGATGAAAGTGATAGTCAAGTATGCTCTTTGTAAGCCCAGTTTGGTTGTGCTTGAAACTTCTGCTTTTTCCCGGCTTCTCCCTAAGTCGGGGTGTATAGGCGCCGGTGCTTCCTTGTTCTCGTCCCCGCTGTAAAAACTCTACCAAGACGTGTATTTCCGTTCAATCTTCGAATGGGAATGGGGTTCGACCTCGAGAAAAAAAATATAGGATCACTCTTATGGGTAACTCTGACATTGTTTTGTGGTGTTGTCTTATGGAAGAAAAAAACATTGGTTGTTCATGTGCATCCTCAAGATAAAGCCGTGGCGTTAGCACGGGCATTATACTAGTATGTAGTAGTAGGCGTTGCTCGTGCGCACGCCTAGCACCTTTCCGGAGCTCACGTAACACCTGCGCACTAATCTGCATGTGTACTCGCACA
This sequence comes from Chrysopogon serrulatus, assembly GCA_015844335.1. Taxonomy (NCBI): domain Eukaryota; kingdom Viridiplantae; phylum Streptophyta; class Magnoliopsida; order Poales; family Poaceae; genus Chrysopogon; species Chrysopogon serrulatus. The sequence continues at coordinate 5,973 of JADLZL010005701.1, read as the reverse complement.
ATCTAGCTCCTAGGTTCTTGAATCTTGGTTACCGGATGGCGGATAATTAACTGCAGATGTGGGCGGTTTAGCCTGCTGCCTACTCCGCCTGAAACCCATATGGATATGTCGAAGTTACGCTATGCGCGCACATGCATGCATGCACTAGGTAAAAGGTACCTAGTGGAACCTTTGTTTTTAGGCTACTATAGTGTCTCACTTGCATCTAAGAGATGTTCATGCTCGGGATCCAATAATACAAGGTGACAAACTAGCTACTAGAACCCGGATACAGAAAAATAAGCATTTAATTTATGTTATTGTGGTTACGTCGGTGTGGTTTTGACCTTCAAGTAATTGACATATCACAAGTGGGGCAGCACACACAACACATGTATTCATACTGATTCAGGTACAAGTGCCCTATCCAGTGTATGCGTCATATATACTCGGGTCAGGTGTGAGTCGGGATCAAAAAACGATGCCTATTGAGTATCACTATGGATTGAGGTGTCGATCAGGGGACCTTCCCCATCTTACAATCTATAAGATAGGGGTTACAGATATAATCCTGATCGGTTTATATGTTAGTCTCCAAGTCGGTTATTATAAACACATCGAATCGGTTTCTATGTATACTTCACCTATGTCTTATCCACCAATTCAGTGAGGCACAACTGGGTTGGATTTGTTTCCTCCTGATTCCAGATTTTCAATTGAACAGATTGAATTTATGGGTTATTTATGCTGCAATTTGTAGACTTCTACAATTACACTAATGATTAGGAGGAAATCCATTTTATTCTCCACTACATTCTGTTCCCTGTTATCAATTTTTGTTTACTAATAAATTGAGTTTTATATTGCATTCCTTATTAATTTAAATGTTCAAACTTTTATTTATAGGTTTAGGTTCACTTGATATTTTCACATATATAGGTTCAGGTTTACTTGCTAAGATATTGTAAGATTTTAAGGTAAAGTGCATTTTTAATCTTCAACTTGCACCAAAATTCAATTTTCAACCCTAAACTGTGAAATCGAGTATTGGACAGCCTCCAACTGTTAAAGTTGGGCAAATTTGGTACTTTAGCTAGTTTCAGATATGATTCTCTATTTTAAAAAGTAATAAAAATCTATTTAAATCTCTATAAATACATAACTTATTTATTTTAAATACAAAATGTGAAACTTATAGCATTCATTTCCAAAAAAAAAAAAAAAAATGTTGGTGCTCTATTTGAAGTTGTTTGAATCTTATTTGTTCATGCTTCTTATAAACCAGATCATGAGCAATGAAGAAAATGAACAAAAACATAAGTTCCAAATAATGCATGATAAATAGTCCAGCTTGGTCCCGACTTCGTCGTCGTACACTCGTAGGTCGACGTCTCGCACGCTGTCTGGGCCTCCAGGTTTCCCAGCAGTTCAGGAGATCGCTGGAGAGCACGGAGTTCAGCGGATCGGATAAGAGCGCGTACGTCCCAGTCCACGCGTGCTCGTCGCCATCTCCATCTAATGGCAATCCGCAGATCATTTTTTTTTTTGGATGAAACTGGAGGGGTTTGCACCCCTACAGGAGATTTATTAAAAAGTAAGAGCAAAAGAGTTGATACAGGGCAGATACAGACTAGTTAAATTCAGGAAACAAAAAAGGAGGAAAAGAATATGAAGGCTAGAATCGAGAACAAAATGGCTAAGCTAGTTCTGCTATCCATTGCTGAAGTTGAGGAATAGAGCTTCTTTTGGTTCTCAGTAAAAGGTACTGAAGTTTTGATTTGAATGCAGCTTTGGCCATCTGGATGTTGGGGTTGAGGTTGCGAAAGATTTTATCATTCGTTGAAGACCAAATCGACCAACACATTAATATGATGATGTCCACGAAGAAAGGTACTTGAAGCTGCTCCTTGAAGCTTTGCAAATTCTGGAAAGGGTCTGCATTTTGGTCGACCTGAATACCAATCCATTCCCAGCATTGTATCGCGAACGGGCATCGAAGGAAGAGATGTTCAAGCGATTCTTCAGACAATGAAGTGCATAGCACACAACTGTAGTCTTGTAGGATCATGTTTTTCCTTTTTAATAACTCCCTGGTACTAAGCCTGTCCTTGATAGAATACTTTGTGTTTATTTTGACATGAGCAGTTCCAAAGCCACTTATGAACTGGGTGTATTGATCTATGTCCATTTAAATGAGTGTATGTCTTCTTCACTGAGAACATGGAGGAATTCCAAATGTATACCCATTTATCATCACTGTCATTAAGCTGAGTTTGGTCTAACATCAGATTTAGTAGTGCCAACTGACTATCCTGGAGCTGTACATGGACATCCAATGTCCGCACATGTATATTATGTGCATATGCATGTACAAAAAAAGATCGTCGTCCCTCCGGCCCATCCCAAAAGAGAATATAATTAATTCTCAGATTTCGAGAAGTCAACATTTAAATGTTTTACCGAGATTATACAAAAAAAAAATTTATTAACACTAATCATATAAATAATTAGCATTAAATAAGTTATGACATATAGTATTTTTGTAGTAAACTTAGTTAGAGACATTATTTGTGTGTGTATAAGAGTGTCCAAAACTACCTACCATAGCAAACTTGTACTAGTATATATATGTACCAACCAATATGCAGCAACGCCTTCTGCTGCATGATGGCGCCAGTTGCATTGCGTTGGCCACAAAATATATATTACTATAGTACATATATATAGACCATGTGCTGGCATATAATGTTGTGCGCGCGTGCTACACTGCTCGGTAGCGTTATAGTTACGCTAGATCAAGAGAGATATTCCAGTTGTATGTTATTGGTTCAGAAAAGATATATCGGATCGATATGTATTTGCTTAAAAAGATATTTCGGATCGATAGCAACATCGTCGTCGATCATTTCGTACGTATAGAGATATTATTATTATTAATTTATTATCATATATGTGCTCTTGCAGTTGCAGTTCAAACGTTCAGGGCCACCATGTCATGTGGATGATCAAAGAAATTAAATGAAGAGACCCACCACCGTACCCTTAATTATTTGTAGTAAGGTACAAAGTAACCAACGATGTGAATGTGATCATTGCATTAGAGATGCACATAGTGCATACATACACACACACGCACGTACAACGGGTCAACTTACGCGGTTACACGTGATTGATAGGGTTGTTTTTTATCCATCAAATCTAGCCCTTGGTCTTGTTTAGATCGTGAAAAGTGAGGTTGAAAAGCCTGTAGCACTTTCGTTTGCATTTGATAAATATTGTTCAATCGTAGACTAAGCTAACTAGGCTTAAAAGATTTGTCTCGTGATTTACAACCAAACTATATAATTAGTTATCTTTTTACTTACAGTTAGTGCTCCATGCATACGGGTAAAAATTGATGTGATGGAGAGAGAGTGAAAAATCTTGAAATTTGGATGGTATCTAAACAAAGCCCTTGTTCTCTTTCCCTCCAAATTCCAGATTTTTTTCACTCCCTCTCCCATCGCATCAAATTTTACCCGCATGCATGAAGCATTGAATGTAAGTAAAAAAATAACTAATTGTACAGTTTAGTTGTAAATTATGAGACGAATCTTTTGAGCCTAAAGTAATCCACGATTGAACAATATTTGCCAAATGCAAACGAAATGCTACAGTGCCACCTAGTTAATCCACAATTGAACAATATTTATCCGCATGCAATTTGAACAAGGTGGCAATCTGAGGGAATTTGGAGCTTTAACTTTGCTGGTTAATTTGTTTTGAATTCCACCTTGTGTATTGCTTTGTCTATAATGGATTTTCCGATATGCTTCTTTCCACACATTCTTGCGAGCGTCTACATCTGTAATATAATTGGGTCTCGCAAAAAAAAAGACTTCGGCACGCACACACTATTCCCGCACATACGTGCGAAAAGGCTCATTATAAGATAAAAAGTAGACAAACTTAATTGCCATCGCCGTTGCCGAAGATGAAGTGGGTGGTGGTGTGTTAGGGTTTAGGGTTTCCATGCTTTCCACTCTTAATTAGAAGAGGTCACGGGGAGGTTGCCAAACTGGCAATGGTTGTGATCAAGACAGCAACGGAGGGCAGGCAACGGGGGTGCCGCTTGCCGACGATGGTAGCGGGCGATTGGGCAGTGCCGACGGCGGGGGCAGCTTGGGATTAGCATGGCAGCGGTGATGGAGGTGGCACGCTGTCATAACCCGAGAGATGATGGAGGCGGGAGCGCTTGCGCCAGATCCGCAACATATAGGGTTCAAGTTAGAGTTGGTTGTGGTCTAAGATGATGGTAGAGATGTGGACGTCGTCGGGCCGGGCCGGAGCCGGGCCGGAGCCGGGCCGGGCAGGGCAAGAAGGCGTGCGGGCAGAGTTATCCGCACCTTCACATGCGGGGGGCAATAAATTTAATGGATGTTTTTACACAAGAGTAAATTAATGTTTGTCGACTTTCCTAAGTTATATGTACTGTCGTTAGCCGCTTCCGCTGCGCCACGTTGTGACCATTGGTATGTAGTATCTCTTCTCCTCATCTAACTAGCATATACTCACATGCACTTTGCCAGCTCCTAATAAGCAGTTAAGCACAACAAGGGCGCCGCTATTGCCGGTCAAATCAATATATATAGTGTCCGCAGCATGACCCACGAGATTTATATAGGAGATGCGATATGGTCGATCGATGTGGTAGCTAGCTACCTAGGCCGGGGCAGGGCTTGCATTGCATTGGCTTGTGTGTTTGACGGGAAGCTTGCATTTGGTTCATTAATTATTTCAAAATGAACAGAACAGAAGAGAATGATAGTGTGCGCGCATCATGTTCAGACTCCAGCTGATGGGCAGTCAGATATCAGATCTCACCGGCCAGTAAGCTTGCATTGGTCAGCTATCATGCATGCATTGGTGTTTGCCACCACGATGGGCGCGCGACGTAGCGTCGTCATGTGGCCACCATGTGGGTCCGTGTGAAATGCAAGTACACACATCATTCCTCCTTTATTGTATTCTATTTGCAACGTGATAGATACTCCTGTAGTTATAGCTGATGAAAGGTACATATAGTAATGTCTTCTAAGTGGGATCATGATCATATATCTCAGTCCAACACTCAAACAGCTTTATTAATTATATATGCTAAAGTGTACATATATACTCACTCCATTCAAAATTATAAGATGTTTGACTTTATTGACCCTAAATTTAACCGCTCATCTTATTTTAAAAAAAATTGTGCAAACACAGTAATCCATTCTTAAAGAACTTTCATTCATAAAGTAAACCACAGCAAAAGAAATGATATTTTCACAATTTTTTTGAATAAGACATGTAGTCAAATTTAGAGTAAAAAGTCAAATATTTTATAATTTAGAACAGATTTAGTATTATATATTTGATCCAGCAAAGTGTGCATATACAAATGCCAACACACACACACACACACACACTGCATTTTCATTTGTAGATCTGTCCAAGTTGATGTCCCTATCACACTAATTGAAAGTGTAGCTAGGTAGATTAGGGGCAATGATCCATACATATGCGGGGTGCCACATATGTCAACACCGAGAACTATAATAGCACGATCCTTCATATTTTTTTACTGTCTCTGGACCCCGGAGAGGTACCAGGACGTACCACTACCACATGCACAACTTGTGGTTTCGTATATCATTACCTAGCTCCTAGTAATAGCCGATGATGGTACCTCGCGTCTTGTATGTCTTCTACCTCTCCAAGGATGACAAAATCAGCTTATAATGGCAAAAAAGTAACATATTGTATATCACCACTTATCAGAGATCAAGATGTAAGATTTAATTTCATGTCGTCGCTTTTGTGTTACTACGACTATTTGTTCAGTGATGCGTGTTCTCGGCAACGTATGTCTACGATAGCTTCATTAATCAGAAAATCTATTGATAGTCTTTATACTCGACCTTTGTAGTGAACAATTTGTTATAATTTAAGGTAAAAAAAAAAATGCATGAGTCA